>JANHGO010003779.1:0-26318 GCA_024606505.1 Aquila spilogaster | reverse complement strand
AAGGCAAACAAAATGGCACTGAGCGTCTGTGCTGCTTTCTTTTCTTTGATAAGTGACATTCGTTTTCGCTTTGTGATCTGACTTCTGGTCTTCAAGGCAAACTTTTTTGCCAGGGTTGCTTCCTTGAAGGACAAGGGCAGGGCTGCAGATGCCTTGGTCACTGATGAGATGCCATCAGAAGCTGTGGTTGTCTCTGCTGACCCTGGCTGAATTGGAAGCTTAGAAAAGCTCTTTTGGAAGTTTCCACCATCCTGAACACTTTTGGGAGGGTGCAATTTTTTAGGTTTCTTTTCCTTCGATTCTGTGTCAGATTTCTGCAGTTCATCCCCTGACTCATGCAAATCTTCCGAGGAGGGTAGTTTCGTCGAATTGAGGATGGCGCTGTGACCGGGTAGCTTCAGCACGATTGAATAGATGGCTCTGGTTTCTGCAGCGATGTCTTCCTCGTCAGAGGAGGCTGAATTCTCAAGGGAGGCAGCAGCATCATTGTTGTTCCAGCTGTCGCTGCTGCTGTGCTCTTGGTCCCCCTGGTCTGCGTTGGGTTCCCAGCTCTTCATTGTGAGCCAGAAGTGGCAGCGTCTGTATTTCCTTCGGGTGGAGCGTTTCATGCTCTGCCGCTGCAGCTCATAGCTGCTGCAGCTCCGGGAGCTGCCTGTCTGGTGGACGAAGCGTGCTGCCTCTGCTTCACTGCCCGAAGCCTGTAGCCCTGCTAACTCTTTGGTGCGTTTCTCGGTCTCCTTGTAGATCCTCCAATACAAAATACTCATAATGGTGACTGGCAAGTAAAAGGCAGCTATGGCAGTGCCAAAAGTGATGACAGGTTCACTTAGAAACTGAATGAAACATTCATCAGGAGGCACAGTCCTCTCCCCGACAAAATACTGCCAGAACAAGATGGCAGGGGCCCAAAGAACAAAAGAGATGATCCATGCTAAACCAATCATCACCCCAGCCCTTTTGGTTGTTCGTTTGGCTCTGTATGTAAGTGGCCTAGTGATGGAAAAATACCTGTCAAAACTTATGACAAGGAGATTCATGACAGAGGCATTACTGGCGACATAGTCAATGGAGAGCCAAAGATCACAGGCCAAGTTTCCCAAAGCCCAGTGGTCCATGATGATGTACGTGGTGTAAAGATTCATGGAAATAACACCGATGATCAAATCTGCACAAGCAAGACTCAACAAGAAGTAGTTGTTGACCGTTTTCAGTTGTTTGTTAACCTTAAATGCAACAATCACTAGGATGTTTCCTATGATGGTCACCAGTGCAAGGATCCCAGTGAGGAAAGCAATCAAAACTACTTGCCAGACAGTGTGTCCACCCAGAGGGTCTTTGCTTGTGGCATTTAGGGACATGTTTGTTGATTCCACAGTGGAGAAGGGAAAACTCTCTGTGGTCTGAGGGAAATCATAGCTGCCGATGAGCGATGCTGCTTCATCAAGGAGTCCTGGCCCATGCGAATCTCTCTTCCAGAAGGAGCTCACATTTGAAAACAGGGACGAGGCTGAACTATTATTTTGCATGATCATTGTGGCTCTCTGACATAGTCTGCAGCAGGGAAAAAACAAACAAAAATCAAGTGAACAGGTGAAGATGGTAAATAGATAATCGTCCTCATACTCATACATCAAATCCCTTCAGCACTCTGAAAGATGTCTTTAAAAGCCAAGCTGCCTGTGACACATTCCAAGTCAAACATGTATGTGGTAGTACTCAGCTTACAGCTTTGATTAATCTGAGCTCTTTGTAGTAATCGCTAGTGTTTCCTTAAAAACAGTCTGTCACAGAGGAACCAAAATCTCAGGAGAATTTGAACCAGCGGTAGTATTAAAATGCCCCCTAACTCTAAGTCTTAATTAAAACACTCCCTGATAGATCTGCCCGGAACTCTACATCTCAACAGCCCCCTATCCTGCAGCCTTCAAAAACTAAATGCCAGACACATGCAACCACAAATCCTCCAAGTTCAAATCCATGCTGGTCCCCAGTGCTATCCTGGCACTAGCAAAACACAGCCCCAGCCTCTGCTGCCTCCAGCTACAGCTAATAACAAACAAAAATATTGTTCTGTCTTTCCTTAAACTATAGAGATACAAGCCAGCATCGTTTCACTGTGTGAAGCTACTCTAATCTGTGAGGCTGCAAAGATCTTTTCATTTTCATCTACATTTCGGCTACCTGATAAAAGTACTAGAAGTTCTCATTAGCGCTTTTTGCACATGCCAATATTCATTTTTCATGCATATTCATTTTTCATGCACATTTTTATACTTGGACTAAGGATTTTGTACATCTAATGACTTCAGAATGTCTTTGGGGTAACATATGTAAAATTTCCTTTGAAAATATGGTCTCTAGAGTCAGGAAAAAATGTTTGGCAGATGTATGTTAAAGCAATCGTTAAACACTTTAGGAAAAGAGGAAAAAAGCATGAAAGGGATTCATAATTAAGCCTTAATCCTTTTCCCCAAGAACTTATGTAAAATGAAGACATGCTCAGAATAGGAATTTGGATTTCCCTTATTTCATTAACTTCTGTGGTCAACTGACTAGATTCATTGTAATAAATCAATTATATCATCAAGAAGCAAGAATTCTGATCAAAAAGTCCTTCATGGACCACAAATGTTCAACAAAATATGCTGTCAAAGAGAAATTTTGTTCATTTTCTAACTGTGAATCCTTCCAGAGTCAATATGTTATGGCATGAGATAACAATGGGTATCCCAATGCACTGGTGTTACACAAAATATTTACCCAAAAGAAGAGGTTTGGGGTTTGGTTCATTAATTAATTTCTAAATTCTGTTTTCCCTTGAACTGTACTTGGTTTTTTTAGCAAGCCAGAAGACAATATGTGATTTTAAATGGTGCAGTTTCTTTGCCATATGCAGTAAACAGACCAACAATTCCTTCCCTTAGCTCATGCACAATAACTAAGACAACCCCTCCCATATTTTGATATCTAGTGTAAATGAAATATTATTTTTTCTCTTTATTAATAGGAAGACAAAGTTACGATGATGCTGCCTTATTCTAATCTAATTCAATCCACTTTTAATGCATTCATCATTGTAACACACAGGATGTGAACATAATAATAACAACAGTAAATATTGCTCTGGGAAATTACACAGTTAAATTTAACTCTTTTCCTGATAGAAAGACTGAAAATTTGGAGCAACTCAAACAATTTCTAAAAAGAAAAATGGTAAGATTTTTATAAGCTGTAACCTAACATTGATAACTTTGATTTTCTTAAAATCAAAGTAGGTTGAAACTAAAATGATCTTTTATCAAAAAACTTTGGCATTCCAAGTTTTCTTTTCTATGCAAAGTTCATATGAAAGAAATGTGCAGTTTTGCATGAAATTTCAGGCAAAAAGATATTCTGAAAATTTCTCAAGCTGCTGCTCTAAAATGTTCAGTATTTTTTACCATTTCAATTGTTCCTTTCCCAGGAAAATCTAAATGAACTTCTCTGACACAATTTCATCATGTCCTTGCCATCTATTAGAAAAGCTGTGGGACACAGTATGTTTCTTTTTTTTCTTCCTCAAGATATACTGCTTCTGACTATGGAACTGGTGTAGCTCAGGCCACCAAGCATACAGCAATGCGTCCTCATCGATTCCTATCATACTGCTTCAAAGAAGCTGAAGAAGTCAAATCTGCACTGCATGAGAGAGAGACTCATCCCACCTACACTAATGAAATGAAAGTCTGCAGAAAGTCATTTACAAAAAGGCAAGCAGAGGTCTGGACAAGAAGCACACTCTCTTGTTTTTCATTCACACCCCCTCAGGCACACTCATACCAGCTCACTCCCTTGCCTTGACCAAAGACGACATTCATTTACATGTCTATAAAAATGGAGATCCCACATACTCAAAAATTACAAACGAAGGCCCACGGAAACCCAATGTATGATAATGAAGACAGTGAAGCAGTATTCAAGTTTGCCTTGCCCCTTCCAATGCATGGGTGAAACAAACACAGAGTTCACTTGTGAGCAACCACTTAAGCAAGTGTTGACAATGTTCTTGCCAGTTGTTTATGGGCCAGGGTGGTTACTCACAGTGGGGGAAAAAACTTTGACTCAAACAGGATTGCTGGAAACTGTCCTTCTTGCAATGTCTTCCTAGGAAGCAGGCATCTTTTCCAGAGCTGTCAGATAGGATGAGGTCAAAACCAGAATAGTATGAGAGAGATCTAAAATAACGATATTTGCTAAATATATGCCAGAAATGATTAATGTTATAGGGTGCAGACCTTCCTTCACTGACATTGGGGACAGAAAGCAGAGGATGAAAGCCGGAAAGCATCCACTCCACAGACATCAGCTTTATCATAAACAAAGACAAGTTAGTATCTTCTAATACACAAGAAAGGACCAGGCAGAAGATACTGATAAAGGAAATTAAACTTTCACTACAGGGCATAGAATAAAAACCAGTATCACTTAGAAGTGATAGTAGAAATAACAGTATCACTAAGAAATAAAAATAGTTGACAGTTTGGTAGTGCTTCCCATTTGCATTGCATAATACAACCATAAACTAACCTAAGTGTTAGCCTTGGAAGTCCAAAACAACCACCACATAAAAGATACAAATAATCTTGCAAAATTGTAAATGCTGCACTATCCATCACTAAGTCCATAAACTGATTGTGAATTCTGTTTAATTGTAGACTTTGAAATGGAGTTTCAATGTAAATAAACCAATAAATCCTTTCGGAAATGCCATGCTTCGAAACACTCCTCATGAGGAAGCCTGGGAAAACCAGCTGCAGTCTTTCAAGACGCCGAGCAAGTGCTGGAGCCAAACCTTTATTTCTCAGGTCAGTTCTCCCATCCCTGGACTTCAAAGTAACTTCTCTAAGCCACTGCTTCAATGAAAACCTGCGCAATCCTTAGCAGTACAGTAACTGAGGAAGAGGAGGGACTGAGAGCAACCCACCGACAGCTCCCTGCTGCCCAGTGCAATCCTGCAAGCCGGAACTCGGCTTTTTAAAATCCTCAGGCACTAAAGGGACCCCTAAACTCACACTGACTGGACTATTTGATAAAACGGAAGTGCTAGCAGGACAATGGGTACAGTCTTTTGTTATTCTGGCTCTTCTACAAGCTCTTGTAACTGAACCGTTTAATTCAATAAAAAATGTATTACCCATATGCTCATCTGCATAGGAAAAAACTATCACTACCGCCACCACCACCATAACATACCAGATCAGCGCAACAGGATTTTCTTGCCTTTAGGAAGCCAAAGCAAGCTAAGTTACCCATTATTTTCCAAAACAGACAGGCATTTTCTGCTTTCACTATAAGAAGTGCTACAGGGAAAGAGAGAGCGTCCTGGGTTCGACAAGACGACAGCGTGATGGGCAGTACAGCCCGCCAGCACCTGCCCAGCAAGCCAGGCTCAAAGACAGAACGATGTGCAACCAAGTGGGAAAGCAGCCACAAATATTTTGGCAAAACAAACAGTGCAGCACAGCCTGAGTGAGGCAAATGAACCAAACTGTGAAATGATTAGAGGTTTATATACCAGGTTAAGAGTTTACAAATTACTGATACGATACACTACATTACAATTTCAAGCCAGGGAGTAACAAAGGAAACTGTTTTTAGCCCAAGAATATATAATTACTTACCTAAGACTACTTCTGTGCTATTCACCATGGTTTGGGTTTTTTTTGTTCTTGTTTCTGCTTTTTAATAAAAGCTTATGAAAGGTACAGGCCAGAGAACACCAGAGGCAATGTACACTTCCCAGCGTTATTCAGGGAAAGTGTAGGCCCAGTACAGGCAATGGCTATACAAACATTCACATACATCCTTCCCAGTGTGCCTCTGCTCCCTGCCCCATTGGAGGGACTGAGATATTAGATATCCCACTAAGACCCATTGGCAGGGAAGGAGAAAGCAGCTACAGAAATGGTCGCTAATTTTAATAAATGGGTATAACAGATTTGAAAGCCTGAATTTTTGGAATAGTCTAATTCATTCCACATGGCTGTAAATAGAAAGTAAAATAGAATAGACTGTAGGAACAGTTCTGTCACACATTTTCACTGCATTTCTCTCTGCTTATTTCATATTTCAGCTGTTTTGTGAATAATTCACAGTTCAGTTCACCAAATTTTTTCCTTTCCTTAAACCTTCCTATTCACAAACAGACACCCTCCATTTTTGCAGTGAAGTCTATTTTCTCGCCGTCTTTAAAGCGATCTAAGATGCATTTTCCGGGAAGTCAGACGGCACTCTATGGCCTTGGCTAGATGTGAGCTCAAAACCCGCAAGCCTTTACGATTGAAGAATTTCACATCTCATCTGTTTGCACAGACAAGAAAATTGCTTTCCTTATTTTTCTATTTTCCTCATTTTCCTTCCTTCCTAAAGTTTTCCTGAAATTATTCCCAAGATTACATCTACCTATTTTTCAAATCACACAGAGTTTGTTCTCAAATACAATAAAGAATTTTAAAAACTTGAAATGAAAAAAATGAAGATGCAAGTAATCACACTAGCATTCACAGTTTTTCATTTATTATACAGCAGCTCACACCACTTGCAGCTAGTGTAGCACAAGCTACAGGATTCCTTATGAATGTGTATGTGATAACAGGAAGCATAGTGTAATTATCAGTGAACAGGACCCCAAATTGACCATGACTTACTTACACTAATTATTAAATGTATTACACTCAATATAGTTTTGATCTTTGCAGATGAGAATAAGAGCCATAGAAATCAATCCCATTATGAAATATCCTGGCCACTGTCTTACACATTCACAGTAGATACAAATAACTTGTTATACTTTTATATGTATACACATAAGAATACACATATACACGTAAGAATATATACATACAAATATGTCACATAGAATGTGACAAAAGTGTGTGTGTATATAGCTGCAGATGAAAGTATATGTATATATCTGCAGATATATATACACACGAGTGTGTGTATATATCTACGCATATGTGTGTATATATACACACACACATATATCTGTGGATATATATACACATACTTTTGTCACATTATTCCACATACTGGTTTATGGAAAGACTGCATCTTTCACTAATTAGCTATCAACTTGATATAGATAAAGCTCAGTCAAACATAACCCACTAACACTTCAACCTAAGCTCTTCCATTTTCCATCCATAAAGATGTTTTGCTTACACTTACCAAAATTACCTAGATTTAATGTCAGTGCTTTAAAATTGCTTTTGTGATTAATGAATTAGATTTGCTTATTATTTGCTTACAGTGTGGCTGCTGCTAGTGTGTGAGGTCTAGCATGAGCAAAGTAGGAACTCATTTCTTTAATCATACATATTGTTTACATTACTTTGGAGAGCGTTTAGAGAACCTGATGCACAGCACCAAGCAGCAGAAGGGAGCATCCCTCCCGGGGAAGAGAACCTCAAGTGTTCCTGCTGGGACGCATAAGGATGCCACACCGGGAGCACCTGGGACTGCCCACCTAACACAGCCAGGAAATTCAGTATCTAAAGCTGGGCCATGGGAAAAGCCTCTTTTATGCCCTAATTTGCCAATTAGCTTTTGCCAAACATCTACCATCTCCTTCACTTGGACTGAGAGGCTTACGTTCATACTGCCCAGCTGCACCTGCACCAGCCACTGCGGGCCTCACTTGCTTATACTCTTCCAAACACCTTACTTCATGTAGTATGAACCCTTCACCGAGGGTTTTTATATTATGATAGAAATGTAACTTTGAATACTAATGTGTTTTAATGGTCAGTGATTTCAGTGGAAACATCTGCTTATTTACACAGCTACAAAAGTAAGAATAAATACTGAGTTACCACTAGGACCAGAAAAGAAAAAAAATCTCAGACATATTGCATCTGTTGCCATTTCAAAAATCCAGATGGCTATTTCTGATCCCTTGCATGCACTTAAGACTTCCATTTAAGATTGAATTTTTTACATGAAATGTCTAATTCTCTTGCATAATTTTTGCAAATATGCCATATATAACAAACATACATCCTAGTCTGCATAGTTTAAAGGACAGTAATTTTAACAGATATTCACATTTGCTGAATAAGTGTTTCTATGCTATTTATTATTTATTTATTCTTTAGCCTCAGTGACCCAATACTCATTCACTCCATGGCTTTTAGTTTCAAAGTAATCCTGTCTTGCAATCCTCTAAAATGATTCCAGGGAGAAGCTTCAGAAATGAGCTACTAATCCCAGTTGTGATATGGCCTAAGGGCAGTGAAGGTTTAGCCCGGGTAGCAGCAGCAGACTTGCTGAAGGAACGGTACTTGTCTTTCTCAGGCACGTGCACTTGGTGGTTATTGTCTGAACAACTCGTACAGAACAAAGTGAAACCTTCAAAAGCCTGAGCTTGGATGTGTCTACAATTTTCAAATGCTTGAAAACCAGAGCAAATCAGGTCTTGCTTAATTAAAATTACAGTAAATATTGACTATCAGCTCAAACAGTTAAATCTACAAAGTGCATTCTTATGAAGAGAGGAAATTATCTGAATTCCAGGCAGTTTCTCCTTCAGAGAGCTTTATTGGAATTACATCCCATCTGTCTGATTGATATTGGAGGAAACAGACATGCGGTCCGAAACGTAGTCAGAATGACAAACAAATACTGAGAGTTTTACTCGCTTTGAGCAACTCACTGACTTTGCAGGTATCTGGGGACAGGAAGGTTTGGCTGAGGAGTTGGTTACTGCATTGAATTTAAACGTGATATTAGCTTGAGATGAAAGAAGAATACCAGCAATTTAATTATCTCGTTTATGCGTGAGGTGCATATTTTTTCCTTTGATTAAAAACCTATCCCTCTTAGAGACTTCATTTTAATATTTGTTATATATACACTTTTTACATAGATTTTCTTAATATTTTGTTATTAATTATGATGTTGAATCGAAGTCATGATCTAAAATTTCACTGTACATTCAGCTATCTCTTTATGAAATAGTCCATTGACACCACAGACAACCCTCCCAATGTGGCATTTAAAGATCACATTAAAGTGTTGATCATGTGAAACAATGGGAATTCTTACACTTAACTATATTCTCCTCTCAGTTGATGTTAAGTGCTAGAATACCTTGAATAGACATGGAAAAATATGTGCCCAGGTAGAGAGAAAAAAATTTTCAAGCCTTCTAAGTGAATTTCTTCTCTTTTGCTAAAATGGCATCCTTCTCTAAAAAAATAATAATGTTTGAGCAAATTAATAACAAGATGAGCTTGTTACCAATGCTACATAAAACAAGTAAATTTTACTGTATTTGTAATCCAGTCCTACTTTTAGTAATCCTTGCATGCATTTAAAATCCATATTTAATGTGAGTATTAGCCTTTAAGAACCTTTACAGGGAACAACAGATCTCAATAGCAGACCTCTTTACTATCTTTAACAAAACTGCTTTAAAACAAAGTAATCAATTGATTATGCTGTAAACATAAATACATTTTTGCTTTTACCGTTTGCTCACTGACACAATATACCACCAGGGAAAACTGGAAAACAGTACAAACATTTTTCAAGTATCAAAGAAGACAGAGAGCCTGGACACTGAGCTTTAAAGAAGCTCACCTGACACACACTTCTCAATTTCATTTGTCTGCAAGAAGAAAATGAAATGACAAAATGCTGTCAAGCCTTGAAACCAGAAGATTGAAAATATTTTTTCTGGAAATCCTTTCCATGGAGGGAAAACAAATAGCCCAAACTAAAAAACATAAATAAAAAACATAAATGAAAACTCAAACCACAGTTTTGATTTTCTGCCTTTTCAAAAACTATGGTTTTTTTCTTTGGAAAGTAATTCCATTTTCTGTCAACTTCATGCTGAATCTCAGATATTTTTTGACAAACGCTGCTGAAAGCAGATGAGTTCTGCTTTGTTATTTATTTAGGGAAAATAATAAAAAATACTTGTGTTTACATCAAGGTCTGGCAAAGAGCTATCAAGGCCTCTGGTCCAGCTGACATTTTACCTGGTGTCAGGTCCTGTTATATGAAAGATCTCTAGCGTTCATCGTTTAAATGTGTTAAATAATATGAGTTTAAAGTTCTCTTGAGTCTGAGAGAAATCTAAAAGGTTCTAAATTGTACTATTGCTGACCACTACATTTTCTACTGTAACGATGGCATTGCATGGAGGTGCTAAAAATGCAGACCACCTACCATAGCCTTTGTCGATGATAGATAGTTTGGCAATTTACATAAGATGCAATGAAGTGACTTGAACAATATTAGGAAACACTCCACTAAGGGAAATTTATTGTTATTGGCTTTGGTGATTAAAATATTATTTCTATCTACTGCAGCAAAACCAACACTCCCACACTGGACAGATGGTTTACTTAAAAAGCTGAAAGAAAAAAAAACACAACTGTTGAGACGTTTCAGCTAGAGGAGAAAAATTGCTAAGAAATAGCTATTAGCTAATGAAATCTATATAGGTATTTGGACACTGGAACTATTTATATGCAAAAAGAAATTTTATGAGAGAAACTGTGTCAGAATGTTATGTTTTTAATCACATTATTATTTTTTCTAAATAATGCTTTAAATCATGCAATCATAATAATGTTTTAAAGCATTTTAGTTTGGTTTCAAGTGAAAATTGGCATAGTTGGTCAGAAAATAACATTTTCAATGTATTTATTTATTTAATTGTATTACAGAATGGAAATTCCTAACAGCTGAGATTTGGGGATATCCTTTCATACTGATAATTTGATCAAAGCATAAAAGTATATGAAATGTGCTAGTAATTTATTAAGGAATGGATCTATTGCCAGGGAGGTGAAGAACTCTGTGTGTGCCCTTTTTAAAAACTATATTTCATTAATACAGTTGTAAGCAAAATGCTATGATATAGTTGAAATGGAATATTTTTTACCTTAATGGAACATCTTGGTAAATAATCAGACAAAAAGGGAAAATGCTTTGTTTCAACATGTCACTGGAAATATTTGTATAAATGCTATGTTTCATTATTCACCGGTATATTTTAAGCCAATCTTTCCCTCTGTTTAAAAGTGTAGTTTAATACCCACTAGGTGGCACAATAGTTATTCAGAAGCAAAAGTCTGAACTTTGCAACAAAATCTCAACTAGCCTCTCATAAAGCTTATGTCTTATACATGGAAATTATAACCAACCAAATTATATCTATTCTTTGATAGGGACAGCAGTTAAAAGAAATGCATGTCATCCAAATATTGGTCTGAACCAAACTAGCAGCCAAATTACCAAAAAATGTGTTTTGTGCTGTAGCCTAACTTCTTTTTTTTTTTTTCTGGAATAGACATATCTGAAAGTCCCGGTGGAATTCCATAACTTAATCAAAATGGCCCATTCCAAACTCCAACCCCCTGTATGCATGCTGCCAGGAATTTGTAAAGTCTCTGGGAAATTGGTGGTAGCAGGCACTGCAGATTTTAATGCATGCAAGCAATTGTTCTCTACTCAGATACAGACAAGTAATTAAATAATACTCTAATGTTATAATCATTTTTACGGTTTGCTCGCAAGGTTATTTTGTTGGTTTTTTTTCAGTTGTTTGCTTTTTTGAGTTACACAGCAAGATAAATGGAGACATGTCCAATGAAAATAGTCCTGACACAGAGGGAGGAGGTGGTAATGAAAAATTTATTTTGAGTTATTCTACATAAATGCCTGTTGGTAACCCTTGTGACAGGGTCCTCTTCCTACTAACATTTCATGAGGTTGCTACACGTTTATTTGCTTGAATATCTGCCTTTTCTGCCTACTTGAAATATATCCCAAGAGTCTGAAGTTTTTGAACTACAGTCTTAAAAAATCAGTTCTAGTATAAAGGATACACATTCACAAAGCGGTGATTTTATTCAGTGTGCAGAATGGACATGCTCCAGTAATTAATCGCAGTTGCACAGCAGAGACTGGGTTTCTTTAAGACCCTCTTGCCTTATGGTTTTAGGAGGTATGTAGTAAAGGAGGCACAAGAATGAGGAGGAAAAAGGAAGGACTCACAGTTAAGTAACTCGAGTGTATTCCTAATTCTGTCACGGGGTTTCCACACAGTACAGGAGGAGTGACTTATGCAGATCTTTAAAATAATATCACCGTACCTTGAAAGGATACTGCAAAGCTGAATTTAGTAACTCATAGGCATTCTTCACCTTTTGTATATGCAGTTTTGCAAAACGAATGATCTTGAACTACATCTTTGCAGGTTTTCATCTGCATGCTTCTAAAATGTTAAAATCATTCAATCAACAAAAAAGACAATTTTTTAAATTCAGCAACTATATATTCATCTACTACACTACAAGTTTTCTACTCACTATCTAGCTAACACGCTCACTGTACTCTGCATTCCCTCCTTGTTGCTATTTCTGAGGATTCATGCATTCTGATATGGCAAATAGAAAGACATGGAGATATAATTACATTAGCTGTAAAGGTTGCTATCTAAGTAACAGGATTTTGCTTCTAAAATAAGAAGGTAAAGTGGACTCATGGTTGTTTGCATTTGCTCTTTCAAGCCTACAAAACCTGCATTTTGCAAATCCATTACAGTCTAGGATAATCAACAAGAGACTTAAAATCAGCAGTCCTAGCTAAATTAGAAGGAAAATAGTTCTGCCAGCTTTGATGGTGTTGCTCAAATGGCAAGTAGAATACGTTACTTCCAGAAAGGAAGTGGAAAGCTAGAAGAAAGAGAATCTGCACCTAGAAAAAAATATCTCTTGCCCTGAAAGGTCAGAGGAATTTTAATGCTTGAACTAAGAATAGGGATGCATGCCACGTGGTTTCACTGAGTCCCATTGCTCAAAAAAAGAAGTATTAATGCTTCATTAAGTATGAAGTATTCCCATCCATTCATCTGCTTTTATCTTCCAGCTGCCCCACTTTTATGCTTTGGTTTGCCAGTGAGCTGTACTTCCAGGTTGCCATTCAGGAGAGTATTTTGTCTGTTGTTTTTTTAACCTTTCTTGGCAGTCCTATAGTGATACATGTGGGTAAAAGCTCCTAGGACTGAGAAGTCTTAATTAGGTTAAGTATCTGCAGCAATCCATGGACAGACTCCAGATGAGGTAAATGGATTTTGGGCTTCTGCTGGTGGACATCTGAGCAAAGGACAAATGGAAACCTCAGTTGCTGCTCTTGGTACCCTCCCCTCCCATTTCTTGCAGGATGAAAGGCTTACTGTAGAAGGGCCAGTGTGGGCTCCGCCTCTTGTTCACCTGCATGACCTGAGCAACAGCTCCCAGAGATGTTTTAAATTCAGTATTCCCAGTTTGCAGGGCTTGTGAGCTGGTTCCCTGTGTTCAGAGAGAAGCTTGCACTGTAGTGTCAGCGTGCTCTCCTAAAAAACCTGCCCTGTGGGCCAGGGGATGTTCTTTGGAGAGGAAGAGGTACAGCCAGGGTTTGCACTAGGGGAAAAGTGAATGATCAGTGTAAACTGCACGTGCTTGTGACTGTTTGTGTCTTAAAAGCTCCTGGAGCCCTGCATGAAATATCACTGTACAAACAACAACAATCTAGATAAAGATAAAAGGAACATGGATTATAAAATACAGTGGAAGGAATGACAGAAGGTAAAACAACTGAATAGGTAGAGCATGGTAAAGAGATTATTAAGATGCAATCTGATAACTCCTTATGGGAACCTGAACTCAGCGTGGAAAGCAGGGAAGGCATGCAGGCAATCATTCCTTTTGGGATAAGTATTCTTGTATCTCAAAGTAGCAACAAAATCACTTGAAATAAAAAGACATTTCCATTAGTTGGAGCAGCAATTCTCTGTCATCAGTCCTCCCTCTTCCTATGGTAGCCCTCATGGCTTACTCTGTAAGAAAGTGAGACTATTACAACCACAGCTATAGTTAGGAGAGGAGTCCAGTTATAATGGAGTGAGGATGTCAAGAACAGCTGGTGCTTGTAATCCCCTTCTACAGAAATAAGCATGTTCAGTGATGAACTATTCAAAATTAAGCAAGAAAAAAATTGCTTGAGAGCTGCTGGAAAAAATGCCTCTATCCTAAAGAACCTAAATTTTTGTTTGTCACAGCAGAAATACAAATTCAAAGAGTAGGAAGGGAAGAACAAGGGTTCTGTTAATAATATCAGAATTTTACAGAGCAAGATGAGTGCACAAAGTTGTTTTGGCATATATTATAAAAAAACCAATGTCTTATTTCTCATAGGTGTGACAGGAAAAGTGCCAGCGATGACCTCAGTGAAGAGAAGGAACAAGGCACACTACCTCCCAGACTTTCAGGAAATCCACCCCTTGTGTTAAATAAATAAATTTAAAAAAAAATCCCTCACCCAGTTACTTCTGGTTTACACCATTTCAGCTGAGACCGAGATCTGATCGCAGATGCTTGGTACGGTAGCATGAAGAACAGAGCTAAAAAGAGAATCAGGTTTCCAGAGAGACCAGGCGTTACGGAGGAGCCAGTGACTCGGCGCAGTGAGCTGAGGCCAGGTGATGGCAGACAGACGCGTGAGCCTCTGAGCCAAGTCCTTCTTCCTGCCACTCCAGCTGCTGCAGAGCAAGTGTCTCAGCAAATCCACCATGCTTGCTCCTGCAATCGTCATTGCACGGGACCTCGCCGATTCAGTATTGTTTTATGAGAGAAAGGAGGCGGGGAAAACTCAGTCTCAATAAAGCAAGAAGACATTAAAAATGACAGACGAGAAAAAGAAAAGCAACTTGTTCCCAGGCCTATCCTCACATCAGTGAATTGCTTTAGCAGAAGAAAGGCACAGATAAGGAGTGGCCCATCTGATACGCTGATCCCCCCGGTGATACCAGCAGGCAGCTAACGGACCCAGTCTGGTGCTGGCTGTGCTGGGAGCCCCAAGGACTCCTTGCTCCTTGGGAGGCAGCGGTCGCTGAAAGGGAGCGAGTGCATGGTATCTTAATAAACCCATGGGCACAAGGAAAAGGCACTGTCTGGATCTATCTGCATGCACATGAAATACAGGGGGAGAGGGCACATGGAAGGAAACTGGAGCTGGCTCCTCAAGTGGCTCTGTGCTGAAATACGATAAGAGACTGGAGTCTACATCCTGACTGGCTTCTTTATCTTTTCTCTTTAAGTGACATTCATATTTTAGTGATAACTAATACTTTTCACAGGCCAGTCCAGAAGTGACATGCAAGGCATATAACCATGTTATGAGGAAAGTGAACCTGTGAATATTGTGTTAACATTTGAAAAACCTTGGTCTTCAGGAGGTCAAACACTGTTGCATTGTATGATTATTGCCAGCAATAGCCAAGCAAGACTGAACAGTGTAGGAATGTGCCTGAGCTGCTATATTTATGCACGGCATTTCTAGCAAAGTGGGATTTTTTTGTAATCCTTGTAGCTACAAGGATCCTGCATCCTGAGTTCTTCTGTGCACTACAATGTATTGCTCTCAGACGTACAAACAAACAAACAAAATACAACCACTGTTCCCTGCTTTGCTTCCCTTGGTAGTGCAGCAGAGCTCGAAGTTGTTTATACACAAAAAATTCTATGTCATAAATCCCTTATGACTCTACAGACAATGAGAAATATCACATCAGTGGTCAGTTAAAACAACATGTGTCCCTAGTCTCCCAGGAAAGAAGCAGTTTTTAGCATTTTAGGTTTTAGTCCAAGAGAGCTCTTCTTTCTAAAAATGTTAAAGAGACTTTTGAGAGCATAGAATACAAGAAGACGCTCAAGGTCCACCAAAATAAAAAAAAAGTGTAAACTGGGTGTCCACATTGTCTCTGCCCTAAAGTTTTATCTTCTCTTCGGTATTGGCTATATCGCCAGTTTAACTTTGTCCAAATTGTTTTAATAGTATGATCTTTCAAAGAAGGCATATTAGGACAAGTTCACTCAGATCAGGAGGATGTATTGTTTTCCCTTGTAGCACAAGAAGACTAATTTGAATTTGTAACAGTAAATTGAACTACAGCTGTGAACAGGAATGCAGGACCCTTGTCACTGTGATATAGTCTGATCAGAGGGGCCAAACAATGACATGGTGGTGTGGTGGTGTAACAGCTGGAAGCAATGTTTAAGGGGTTTTTGAAGATGAGGCAGCTTGGTACCCCTGTCCTGCTCTTAGGTGGATCCATAATCACTGGCTGCTGGCTCCTTTCAGAGGCCAAAAATTTACACCAGATGGACCTCTGCTTCTTAGGATTGCACAGCCAAAATAATGTTTCAGGGAGACATAAAACTGGAATTTCTTATCAAACCAATGTTAGCAATCCTGAGCAAAGAGATAAGAAACAATACTGTTCTGGTCCCTGAATACAATTGTTTTAAAACAATAATGTACATTACTTAGCATCATTAAAATGTTCATTATTTATTAATTTATTTACTCTTTAAAGGTGCATTTGGTCTAGATTATGTCAGAAGCAGCTATCATGTGTATGGGTACCTCCAGTAGTGACAAATTCTATCATACCAGGTTTGAAACACTATCAGGGTAAAAACGAAGGTGCATTAGCCCAGGTATAACAGCATCTGAGGGTGCTTTTATTATTTACTTTGTGCCTACACCACTAAGTATGACACATTTAATTGAATTGCTCTATCATCAATATAGTACACATCAGGATTTTCTGGATTTCTTGCTGTATTGTGAATTTATCATCAAAATGGTGCTGGATTTCCCTGCCATTCTCAATACTGTGTGCCAAAAATACATTTTCTAACTAAATGCTTAATGAAAATTAAAGCATTGGGGTACTTACCCATCACTGAAAAGTACCTATTGAATTTGAATAGGGATTTAGCATCCAGTGATTCTGGCTTTTTCAAAAATCCTACCCTTAATCAGCAAACATGGCCCAATTTCAGAGATTCAGATTATCTGCATTTCTACTGAAGTTAGTGATAAATTATGAATTCATACAGGAATTCCAAGATCTTGAAGGAAGTAATACTAACTTAATTATTGACACTTAACAATATCAATTGTTGCCAGAGCACTGGTAAGTCTTTCAAAAGGAAAAATATATCCACGAGGGACAGTTCTGAATCAGTCTCTGCTATGTATTAATATTTACCTTAGCTTTTGCAATGGAAAATAGTGCTTAAATCTCACTGTAGCCTGTTTTGATCTGAGCTTGCTTTTCCAAATGTCTCTGTTTCCCCATCAATCCCTCTCGCTAATCTTTATTGCTGTTTCATGATGTTTCCAGCTGAAAATGTATCCATACAGTTAGTATCCTCCTAGCTCCAGTTTATTAGTGAATACAAATAAGCTGCGACTCTTAAGGATTCATGTAACCTTACCAATATTCCCATGCTGGTTGTGCTTTCAACTGCAAGAGAAACGTTCCACGTCTGCAGCTGCAGCATATTAAAACTCAAAAATGAGGGTTTTGATGGCACTTGCACATTTCTGCCCTTTCATCTGTCCTTTATCACTCATTTACTCACAGGAGGAAGTGACTTTTCCTGCCAAGGTAGAGGTAAATTGTGTCAGACAAGGGCAAAAAAAAAAAAAAGATTCATTAGTGTACCAGAGGAAACAATTTCTGAGACACAAAGTGTCAGCAGAAATGAGAGTTTCTACTGTTTCTCTCCCATGATCTTATTCAAAAAGGCATAATAAACGACATTGCTTTTTGCTATTAGAAATAATCTTCAAATTATAGGATCTAGATGAATCAATGTTTCACTAGAGCCTCTCTACTCATCAATACTTGTTTTTCCTTTTATAAAAAAGAGGAAAAGCTTTTCTGAGAAGTAGAAATAAAAATGTGTGTTCTACTTGTAAAAATGCGAGAGTTGGGAAATAATAAATGCTGACATAATTGGAAATAGTGTCCTTAATTCTAATGCTGCAAGATTCCACACCGAATTTATTTCAACACACTTCATTTGTAATTTCAACTTCTTTTTTTCCATTTGAGTAATTTAGCACATTTGCAAAGCTTCTCACCCCTCGTATTTTGTAATGTAAAAAAAAAGAAAAAAAAAATTAAAACAAGCCTTAATATTACTTAGACTGCAAAATCTGGCTGTTGGGGGAAGACAAACTGGAGACATGAATACACGCGCAGGTTTTCTGGCATGGGCAAAGAGAAGCTCAGCTGGAAATGGGGAGCACACCTAACCCCTAACATAAGAAGAAAGTAAGAGAGATACTGGTATCAGAGGAGGGAAATAGAAGACATTCAAAGCTCCAGCCATAACATAGTCCCTAGTATGTGAGAGTTTCAGGGAATGATGGGGATGTGGCTTATAGGGAGCTCACAGTCAGAGATTCCGGGATTTTGTGCCTCATACAGTGCACAAAATCTCTAGGGCTAATAACACGCTTGCGAGCCCTCGTTACCCAAGGAGATGAAAGGCTGGGATTTTACTCTCCGT
Organism: Aquila spilogaster; assembly: GCA_024606505.1. Taxonomy (NCBI): domain Eukaryota; kingdom Metazoa; phylum Chordata; class Aves; order Accipitriformes; family Accipitridae; genus Aquila; species Aquila spilogaster. The sequence goes on along the minus strand of JANHGO010003779.1, from coordinate 7,914 downwards.
GTGTGCCAAGCCCCCCAGGTATAAGAAGCCACTGCAGCAGGGTCTCAAGTGTGCGATCTGAACTCCAAGTTCCCGAGCGCTAACTTCGCTGTGCTTTCAGTTGGCTGCGATTCATCCCAGTGCACTGCTGAGTGGGGATGCTGGGCAGTAAGTATCACAAAGTAACTTCCCAGTAACAGCCCTCACAATATGGCAGGTCAGAGTTCACTTGAGACTGTCAGTGATGTTTGCTAGGTTTTTTAATTTATTCATTGAAACTCCTGGGCAGAAATCAAGCCAACCAGAAAAACAGGAGATCAAACCTGGAAGCCAAAATTTGAGTAACCAAATCTCAGCTGATGGCACTTACAGTGCCTTACTCTAGTCAGAGGCAGGGAGCACCAGCCATAATCTAAAGACAGAGGTGGAGAGAAAATCAGCACGGCTAACAAAATGTACAGGGATAACTGATATGCGCACACACAGGGCAGGATTCTGGGATGCCTCATTTTAGCAGTAATTGGAGAATGAATCCATGGGGCTTTCCCTTCACTAGCCTTTCCCTTTGCTATGTATCATTCATTTTCCTGGCTGCATCAAGTACTTGATCACCTCCCAGTCTGATTCATATCAATATTATAATCTTCACTCACACTGTTTTTAAAAAAAATCTACATTGATATTAAATAGGAATGTCTTATTGCAAACTCAGGGAATGTACAAAAATAATTTCTCCATTAGAAGGTTTCTTCAAGGCAGATTTTTCCATTAAGTAATTTTCACTGTAATGTCCACTTAACTTTAATCGATAGAAGTGAAATGCAAGCAAATTCAGATCACTTAATTGTCTAGTAAGTGCATATTAGAAGTGGATGGCAACCAGGTTCTTCTTTCTTTAGGAATTAAGAAGTTACTTTTTTTCTTCTAACATGTAAAGAAATTTCCAAATAACTCAACCAACCATTTTGGTTCCCTTGAACTTGTAAAAACCAGTTCATAAGTCACCACTTTCCAATAAAAAGACCCATTCAAACATCTTCCCCTATATATACTTAAGCACAGAGTCCCTTGTGTGTGCACGTACACACACACACACAGACGCAATGCTGCATGGTTAGGGAAGTCAAGAGGCTACACTGGGCTCTGTTCCTAACGGGAGTCACTGGTGTGTCATTCTGCAAGTCACTTTAATTCCTCATTTTTATAAATGGGTATAAAATCCATTTACCTAATTGTGATGTCCGAGTCCCAACTGAATTATTCCGTAAGACATATTCATGCCTTCGGAAGAAAACTCCTTAAAGCTAATAGGAAATAGCTAATAGTTATTTAATTTGACCTTTTCCTTAAAGCCAGGTAAATATCAAACCTTAGTTTGCATGTCTAGTTGAAATTTGATTTGAGAAATCCAAATGGAATAGCAATATTTTCACAGCTCTCGAGCGATGCTATCATACCTGGTTAGAACAGCCACTCAACAGGACCCTGATTCTGCTCCCTTTGCTCTTGTTCAGTAGCGTGGACACGGATAATGCAAGCAAACTAAGTGGGGAAATTCAGATCATTCAGCATTGTGAAAAGCTGCCATCAACTGGATTAGTAAATTGGTACTTACCAGCTCAATTTTATGGGCCTTTGCAAGATCTCTCTATATGTGCCTGCTGTTAACCAATAAAGCCTGAAATCTCGTCTGCAAGGGGTTTTGCATGGGAGACTCCCCCTGGCTCTGAGCACCGACAGTCCTCTGTGTTCAGAGGCTTCCCGGACTGACTCTTCTGTCCTCATTAGGCTTCTCTTAGAGAACTCGACTTCTTCGCTTCCAGGCTGCTATGCACTATCATGCTCTTAATAGATTTGGATTTAGCCTTTTAAATAACAAACAATCCTGATTTATTTTTAATAATTTTCTTCTTCTGTTTGGCATAAGATCTTCACCCTAATCTCTTCTAAATATACACAAACTTGGGAGGTTCCTTGTATCTGTGTTAATATGACTTTTCTGCAAATTTGTATTGACCTCTCATTTTTCTTTCAGCTCATTTCCATCCATGCAAAACAGGAATAAAAACCTACTGTTCTTATTCGTGATTTATTCTATTAACTCACAGATGCAAATAAGTTCATAAAGTGTAAAGTAGCAAAGAAGGATTATTCTGCAAAAATGATATTAAGTCTGGCTCATAGTAAATGAAGGACAGCATTTATGTCTTCATTCAAAATGCACTCAACAGGAAACAATCATTTCCAATTACGCTTGCCTATATAGAAGTGTTTATTTCCCTACAAGTTTAGAATTGTAGCTTACAGAATGGACTCTGAAAAATTCATTTATAAACTGCATCAAAACTGCATAAAAGATATAATGCACCAAAATAGTTTGCTATATTTTCCACATTTTAACTACCCAGCAGGAAAATAATGATCTGCAAGCTTGTTGTTTTCTATATGCTTGGGTGATACTTGACCTTCTGTGCAAGCCAAGATCTGAGTGAATGTGGGATATACATAACTTATATACTTAACTTTTTTTATTTTTCCTTAAAAGAACTGGTAGCATATATCCACCAGCTTTTTTTGCGATCAGAGAATGATGATGACAACCACTCATGTAGCAGTTCACCATTAGACTAATAGAGATGGTTTAATCCTGAACTATGTGTAGCAGTCAGGGATTAGATGGATGAGGGTCTCAGTGCAGGAAACCAGCAGGACCCCTGGGAAACATTTAGCTCCTCAGTGCTCTGCAGCTCAACCCTACAAAAAACCTCTGCATGGGCCTGTGTGCTGAGGTAGTTGCATCCTCGCTGCCATTCATACATCCTCTGTGGGTCAGCAGGATCTTGCTTGGTCTGTCAAACTTACAATTTCATTATTACCTTTTACAGAATGTATAAATCATTTGCAAGCAGAAGTTTGCATGGAGGTCTGTTACACAGATATAGCATATATAAATATGTATATATATATTAAAAAAAAACTAAACCAGAGGTTGACTTTGGTTTCCTGCCCAGACCTGCCACTCTAAAGATATTTCAAGTATTGTTAAAAGATAAATTCCAGTGTATTGCTTGACAGTTGTTTCCCACATATTTTTATATCTGTAGTCATGTCTGATAGTCCTGTTCCAAGATTTTGATACATCTTCCCTCAGCAACAGTTTTAGAAAATTATTATTGCCAACTGATCTGCTGAATTGTTATTCAAATTATCACACAATGTTACATATTGCTGTAGATTGGCCAAGAATAAGGTTTCGCTGGAGATCAAACCAAACCAAATCACTGTCCAAATCAGAGCTGTGGTGACAAAACCATAAAACCTTTAAAACTTTTAAGGGGAAGCACAATATATTTCTGAAGAATATTGTCTGATGGAAACACGAGTGTGGATTAGATAATCCATGATGTGACCCTCAGAATTGTGATCCTAATTAAAATATGGTCTTCATTCAGAAAAGAATTTAAGTTCTTCATGCACGCATGTTCTTAAATCCAGCTAAATCTGCTATAGATTTAATGTGCCTAAATCTACTATGTTTGTAGAGAGTATGTTTCCTGTAGAGACCACACAGTCATGACTGATAAGCCTGAAAAATAACGCAACCTGAATGTAATTTTCTGCAATTTTAAAATGAAACAAAAGTTAATTTGATTGACGTGTTGTTTTTACACAGGTGCTTTTAAGATTCCAAGGAAATAAATCCTGCTGATACTCTGCTTTACTGTTGACATCCATCAGAGTGTGTTTAAAACACTGTGCTTTATCAAATATTGGAAATTTATTATATAAAGCTCCCAACAGCAGGGTGCAACATATTCATTGTTTCACTGTCTACTAATATTTGGACTTTTTCTCTAACTACAGAAACACTCTACCCCCTGCCCCCCCCCCCCAAAATGGTAAAAAACCCCAATGAAATAATAACGCTTATCGTTCATAACCTATTTCCACCAGCCTACGGCACAATTGATCCTAATCTCCTTCAATAGATTTTATGATTTTTTTCTTAACCTCTCCTGTAGTTCAAGGACTGGAAAAGAATAATAGAGGAAAAGGTAATTGTTGAAAAAAGAACTGAAAAATTTACTTCTTTTTGCCGAGGACCAAACTGTGACCATTTAGTAGCCCTGACAACAAATATGGCCTGTGGATCACTTTGCCCTTTCAACACCGGCTTCTGTGAATGGCCAGCCAACATGTATATGCTAAGGAGCCTTTCCTCTGTGCCACATCCTCTCTTGAATATTTGATGGCAGTTTGCTTGAAACAGCAAATGGAAGGAGATCTCCTGAACCAAATACAGCTGCTTCTTATACAACCACTGCACGAATCCTGGTGGAGGTCCTTTAATCTCCCTAGCCACTGCATGGTTGCAGGATAAGATACACTGAACAGAGAATTCAATAAATCATATCAAATCAATGACTGCTTTCTCGAATACCACAAAACACCTCTCCCTCAGAATTTGACTAGCTTATCTGAAAGGTATTGGTCCCATATCTCCAATGTAATTGATGTCTCCAATGAAATAAATCCCTTGAACTTACAGGAAGTCCGGCTGCTTCCAGACCTCAGCGTGGAAAATATTTTCTCTCTGACTTTCACTATTACCTATTTCTCCTGAAGCTTTTTAGAATCTACAATTTAATTTACATATAATTTTGTGATTGATGGCAGAGCTTCAAAATGGTGCTCTCTGAACTATGGAAAAAATACTGGCTACATCTAAAGACAGTTGTCATTTTTGTAGCTCAGTGAAAGTAGATTTACTTGCCAAGTATCCCTGAGGCCATAATTAATGAATGTCTTCAGGCAAAGGGAGGGTAAAATGCACCTGGACTTCTAAAACTCTAGTTTAACAAACAACTTTCCAGTTGCAGAGTTTTTCCCAGTATCCTTCATGAAACTGCAAAAAAGTATATGGACTTATCAGTGTAAAAATGGTATAAAACCCATGATTTTGAGCAGAGAAAGTTTTGAAGAAGGCTCATTTGGTAGAATGGTTGGAGCAGCTCAAGACAGACCATGGGTAAAACTGGGCATGTGAAAAACCCTATTTTTGTTCAGAGGAACTGCTCCTTTTTTTGGTTGGAATGAAAAGCCAATAGATCAAATTCAGAAGGTTTGGGTTTGTTTTTTTTTTTTTTAATCCAAGCAGGTTTTCATTTTGACAATGTAGAAAAATTATTTCAGTGTCAAAATATTTTACTTTGATAATGTCATAAAGTGTTTTAAATATTTAAATTAAAAAAATGTTAGTAGTTAATTAATTGGTAGTCTACATGATGCATTTAGACCCTTTCACATCTAAAATTTCAGTAGAATTGCTATATTTCAGAGAAAGTCTTCCATTTCCTGAAAAATGCATTTAGCAGTGGAAATTGCTGCACCTGAAGCTTCCTGTCCAGCTCTATCTGTAAGGCTTATAGATGTGAAGTTATCTGTTACCCCACTGAGGTGCAGACAAAATCTCATTAGAAATTTTCAAAGTAGAGTTTTTCTGAGTCTCTTTTTTAAAAGGCTATGTATCAAGCATGAGACCTATTTCCATCAGGTACTGTTGCAGTACTGACCTAAAAGGCTTTGCAGGAGGCTCAGGAGAACAAACTAAATTACAAGAATACAGTGGGTCTCCCTTGGTTCTCTAAATGGTATACATGCCCAAACTGAAGGATTGATCTGATAGCACACATTTTTGATCCATATGAAGAATTAGAAGAACCGTCACCAAAGGAATTAAAGCATCAACAGTCCAAAGACATGAAAAAAATCTCTGACATGATATACAGGAGTAAACCATTAGAGACAATATCGGGATGCTGCCCAGTGCCAGAATCAGATATAAGGTTATGCTAATTATACATGTATGTTTTTAGAAACCATTAACATGTGGTATGTGGCATTCAAGTATTGTCCTACAACTGTAACTCATACTCACTTCATTCTCATTTGGATCATAATTAAAATCAAAGCTTTCAAACCTCAGTTAACTAGTTGGAGCTGAAGTTTTTCCAAAGTCCCAGGTTTCTGGGGGATGAATTCATCAACTTTTAAGGACAAAGAAGTTAAAGTGATAATTTTAGGGCTAAACTTCCAATACTTCCAAAGAGGTGATTCTGCCACACAGCTGTTTGAGAAGGGAGGACGTAGTTACCTCTGACATTCCTAGCACTGCTGAGGGTCAGGTCAACCATTTAGTCTAGCAGTCAACATTTTTTTTTTCTAGTTCTGACAGTGATTATATGACTTTGAAACTAAGTTCCTCACAATATCAGTTTCAAAGGTATTAAGGCTGGTTTTCACTCTGAGCTATTGACTATTGTATATGAAAAGTGCTTAGAAGTCCAGATTGTGAAGACCAAAGATGGCTCAAGTTGAACATCAAACTACAGACTCACATAAACTTTGTTTTAAGGTCTTGGCTTTTAACTACTTTGTGCCTCAGTTGATCTATCCAAGTAGAAAAAAAAAAGCATTTATTTAATTGGCAAGGCTATTTTGAACTATAGCTAATTATTTACAAGTGCACTGAGTCTATGTAATTAATTTTTCATTTCCTAAACTCTCAAAGAATTGCTAATACGTCTTTCACTTTTTAGTATCTATACACACTGCAAAGTACCCTTTCCAAGCAAACAAAAAAAGTTCCATATGGATTGAAAACCTTATTAAAAACCAGCAGAGTTATAACAAGCACCATCATAGAAGTCATGGATCACCTTTTGCAATGAAGCAAGGCATTACATGGCTAACCTTTTAAAGGCTGCAAATATTGTGGCAGGTTTTTTTTGACAGAACACATTTCCCACCAAGGGCAACTGCCCAGGTCCTTGAATTTCCTGCTCACCTATGCTTGGCAACCTTGCCAGCTTGATAGCTCACGGTGTTGGAGCTCTGCTTTATATCCAGGAGGAAACCTTTTCCTCAGACTGCCACATTTCTGTTACTGCTGCAAGGCAACCCTGCGGGGGTGTCTGGCCACCTCTGTTGGCAGCCGGCAGACAGCCCAAAGCTTTTGTCATCGCCGAGTCGCAGAAATAGGGACTAGGTGAAACAGGCACGTCTTTACCTAAAGGATGAAGGCGTAACTCCAGCACTTTCTGGAACATATCACGGACCTCTAAGCAACGCTCTGCAGTGCAGATGCCAGTGCCGAAGCAACATGAGTCTTTTCACAGGCAGGAAGGGGCATAAGGGGGACAACCACAGCTACACTCGTGCCAGCAGCACCCGGCCTTGCTCCCGTCACCTGGAAAAATTTGACGGGAAAGCATCAGATTTGGGAAGTCTTATACTCAGGTAGGATATGGGTCCAGTTTAAATGGCACTGGAAGTTTGTCAGAGCAGAGAGTCAGTTACAGCTGACTGTGGTTGGTTATGTACCCACATACCTTTTATTTTTTCCCCCATTAATTCTTTGAGTTTAGGTTTAAATTGATGGGAATAAATGTACTCAGCACGTTTGAAAATTTGAAGACGTATTACTCACCTAGCAATTTAATCTGAAGCCTGAACTTACACATTAAATTTTTAAAAAGTGCCAGACCATCTCCAGAAACTGCAGATTTGGTATTAAAGCCCCTCATTGCACCCACTGCCTTAGTTCATGGACTTCATGAAACAAACTTTGGTAAGAGTCCATAATTTTTTTAAAAAACTGGTTAAGTCTAAACCAGCTTGTTCCTAAGCAATGAAAGAAGATGTCATTCCTCAGTAAAACCTATTCCTCTGCCAAACTTTACCTTTCACTTTTCCAATTTGGCAGTAGATCTGTACAAAACAGATCACTAGTTTGATCCTTGCCAGGGACCAATACACTGTGCATTTATTGTCCTGGTTTCAGCTGGGATAGAGTTAGCTGTCTTCCTAGTAGCTGGTACAGTGCTATGTTTTGAGTTCAGTATGAGAAGAATGTTGATAACACTGATGTTTTCA
>JANHGO010003778.1:0-26320 GCA_024606505.1 Aquila spilogaster | reverse complement strand
GCGCCGCGCCGCGTCCCTTTCCGCCATCTTGTCCGGGTTTAAAATTAACTCGCCGTGACGTCAGAGCTCCGCCGCGAAGACCTTTATCGCCCGGCGGCGGCGCGCGGGGCGCGGGCACGGCAGGTCCTAGCGCCTCCGGCTGCCCGCCGCGGGAGGGGCGGCGCATGCGCAACCCGCAGCCCTGTCGCCGGCGGATTGGGAGGGGCGCATGCGCGATTTGCGCTTGACGGAGCCCGAGGTGCGAGAGGAGCGTGTCGCTCCGTAGCGCCATCCAGCACCCAGCTCTGCCCCAGCAGCTGTTCGAACTGGCTGCAGAAAGGCCTGCGGGATTGCCTGTTGGTAGAGGTCACGTAATACATTTGAGTGGTAAATCAGCACGTAAGGTGGGCAACAGCATTGCTGAAACCCATCTCACCACAGCAATGTGTAGACGTTGCCTTTCTCAGGGTCCTGAGCTATGCTAGCTGAGACGGTTCTGGGGACGCAGCTTCTGAGTGGCAGCAAGCTAAGAACACCAGTGCCTAAACAGGTGGAAGGGAAAGTCAGATGAGATTAAACACCAGTGTGTTCTGTCATGGCCTCTGCGAGTGCTGTCTGAACCGGTGCACCCTGCTTTCAGTCGGCCACGAGGGTCTGTGTCGCTGGGACCCGTCACACTGGTGGCAGGCCTTGCCTCCAGAAGCTCAGTGTCAGAAAGAGACGGCATAAACACGGCAGCTGAGGACTGCGGGGAGATAACAGTGGCTTGTACAAGTCACATATGAAATACTGTAAAGCTGACAAAAAGAATTTTATTATGCTGTATTCAAGTCAGCACAAATGGAAGCAGAATGCCGGTTCCATGCAGAAGTGCAGAGGAAAACACTGCCATTAGCCTTCTGCAGTTTAATACCCTCCACTTATCTGTGGCGGCTTGCTATGGAAAGTGAGTGCGTCATTGCCTGTCCTTCTCACCTCAGCCCAAGTCAAAAGGCAAACTTTCCTTGACATCAGAAAGAAACCAGAGCACTCTCTACAAGTTCTGGATTTGTGACTTTTAAGAAAGGAGGAATTCAGGGGTATTTCAGACATATATAGGTCAGGCAAATGGAAGTACCTTGAAGTAAAACACATTGAAAGCCTGGAGCCCTGTTAAGTTTGACAGAGTTAAGATTCAGCAGCTCAGTATGAATCTAAGGAGCTGGGGAAAAAAAAAGACCAGTAAAGTTTCCAAGTTGTTTTGCTAGTAAACAATCTCATGTCTGATCAAGTCTAGAACAGCTCATGCAAAGAAGAGTTTGAAATACTGCATATACAGATGGATAGATTTCTATTCCTTGCAGTAGGATTTACTGCTGCTGTAATGTGAGAACAGAAATTAAGAACGCAGAGGTCAGAAAGCTCAACCTTAATTCTGCCGTGTTCACATGAAGAAAGGAGACATTTTCTGAGCTGAGGATTTTGCCTCCAACATATCGACTCCTGGCTGTAAAGGTCCCCACCACTCTCCCAGTTGCTTGCCACTTGCCTCTGACCCAGGCTAGCAAGGAGTTAGTACTGAAGCTGCTTAAGCCAAACATCAATTTGATACTAAGAAAGCCCAAGTTAGATTCAGATTCTTCACACTTTTCCATATAAAATTATCCTCTGAAACCATCTCTAACCTGTATGCTGCTGCTGAGTTTGTTTAAGGTAACCTGCACAATGACAAATCCGCAAGCCCACCACCCACCTGAGTCACTCCAAACTCTCTGCTGGCACTGGGGAACGGGGCAGTCTCCCATCCTGAAGGGTTGAGGGTCCTGGGCCGAGCTGCAGAGGTTTCTGTCAGAGGTACTGAGCTTAGCAATATCTTTCCTCATTTGCTTGGGGCTGTAGAATCCAAATGAATGATAAGGCCAGTTTCAGCCTTCCCTCCAGGCTGCAGAGGGGTGCAGACAGAGCTGAGGAGAGCCAGCTGTGAGATAACAGTGGTTCTTCTGGCAACCCCCTCAGCAACAAGACATCTCTCGGGAGCAGCCACTGCCAGGGGAGACAGTGGTGAGCTGCTATCTGACTAGAAATCACCAGGGGAGCCGCGTCACTGAGATTTCCAAACAGTCTCCCATTAGGAAATCCACCCAGATCTCAGGCTAGCTCAAAGAGTCAAACATGTTTCCCTCAAGCCACCTTGTCTTCCTTTTCCGTGTGAAGACCACCCAGGCTATAGATGGCTCTGTAAGAAGCCATGCTTCCACAGACACACACTGCTGGGTTCTGCCTTAGCTGTCTGGCATCTGCCTTAGCTGTCTGGCATCTGCCTTACCACCTCACTGAGGATTCCAGCCCCACAAACAAGCTTGGCTTTGAATGCATTTTGTCTCACTGACATTCGCTGTTTCCCATGACAATCTCTCAAACTGAGGGGTGCCTGCAACCACCGTGCCGGTGATCTCAAACTTCTTGTGTGTCTAATGTAGAGAGTGCCCACCACAGCCCTCAGCTTGTATCTATTTGTGTGTTTGCTGTGATGGGTAGCAAGCATGTGGCTTGGAGTTTGCCCAGGCAAAACCAAGACTGTGCTTAATAAAGATTCATACTTGGCTGGATCCTTCCAGCAGTGCATGCTGAGCATGGAAACATGGGATACCAACCCTACCTGGGCAAGCAGTTTCCCTGCAGAGAGGCTATTGGGAGCAGAAAGTGAGTAAGGAAAGGGAGCAAAAAAACAGTTCACCAAATCTCCTGAACCTGCAGCTGTTCTGCATGCTCAGTGGAGACAGCATTTCAGCTGGCAGCAGTGCACGCACTTACGAGGCAGAGAGCAGCCCCTCACATACCACTCATTTATAGCAAGCCGAGTGGGAGACACATCCCATCTCCTCTGATGATGACTCAAGAGCTGCTCCTCTGGGGAAGAAGGATAAAATAATGTTGAATTTTAGCTGTTGTTAGAGTAGCTCAGAGCACGTTGCTAGGCACCAGCTGCAGGAATTGCCTGCAGGTGCTTTCACAGGAGGGATTGGGCCACTTTGCTGGTCTCTCCCAAGATAAAACTGGGATTGCTGCCTGAGCAGGACGTAATCCATTTTCAGCCTGAAGGAGTTGTTGCACAATCTTCCCAGGATTAGGTGTTTACATCAAGGGGCTGTGGCACTGCCAGAGGAACAGACTCCAGAGTAATACTTTGGTTTAGGTCTCTCCTCTGTGAGGTGGTGGCAATCGCACAGGTGCAAATGGAGAGGGAATCTTCTGCCCTGTCCTGCCCTGCCTTATCAGGCTGGTTGAAGGTTTCAGAGGAGTGAATAGCTAAGTGGTTTACTTCTGCTGGTGGAAATGAAGATCTCCAACCAGCTGAAGCTTTCATGTGCAAGCATTTGCTCAAACTGACTCCTATCATTTGAGTTTCTATAAACACGGTGCAATTTCCATCTCACTGTTATGCAAGAGCATAATGAGATGAGGACGCTCCAAAAGCCAGGGCTAGACTCCCTTAGAGGCTGCTTACAGAACGCTAAAGAACCTGCAGCAAAGAGAAGCCACTCTGCCTATAGTCAACATGCTGCCTGTGGCCTCACCCTGAGGATGTGTCTGCCTTGGTTTGTGACCTGCCTCTGTGTTCAAAAATGACACCAGCCTGGGAGTACACACATGTTAAATGCCAGCATGATGCCAGCTTTTCCACACAAGTTTTTAACTGCTTTTTCCTCACCTGATGTTGGCCTCTCTATGTACCTCTGGGGTTCAGGGCCCCTTTGTTGGCATTTCCTAACGGCTGCTTAGCGCAGGAAAGCCACCACAAATAAGTCTTCTCCGTATCCCTAGACTCTAGCTCCCAATCCTCTTGTCCTAGAAAAAGAGGAATTGCTCCAGCTGTCGGTGTGATGCCCATCAAACATCTTGCAGATATAATCACACCAGCCACTGAACCAGTAGGGCCTCTCCACAGCATAGAGCTATTTCTGCTCTCCTTAATACAAACAGCAAGACGTGTGGCTCAGGGAAGGAAGAGACCCCAGTGGTGCCTACACAGTGGGTGATACCATGCTTTCGTACGCACTGCTACTGCTTTTCCTGCATGATGCAGCATTAAAAATCTGGATTCTAGAGCCAATTTGAGATAAAAATACTCCATCATCACATGAGCATCACTGTTGATTCAGGGTCTCATTTGAAAAAGAAAAAGCTTAATAGACATTTTATTATTTGGTGTAATACAGTATGACCAATTGCTTAGTCCGCTGCTCTTTGCTAAGAAACATTCCTATCAGCACAGGCTGTAACTTTTAGAAGAGGTTATTTGTCCTTGCAGCTTAACTGGTCTTTCGTATCACAAGCTAACTCCTCCACCACAGGGAAAAGCATCAGTGTGGTACTGATTTGAATAAAGCGGTGCAGCTTTATTCCCGGGGAAGGTATTTTACATAGAGCCCTGTGCAGGCAGACCTGGCTCCGGGTTGTTTTCAGGACTGACTGCGACTGCCCCACTGTACAAAAGGTGCTCATTACACAGAAGAGTTTATTTCATCCTTCACAGCTACGTGACTCGGGCCCTGCTGGACGAGATTTACAGGTCCCTTAAGAAAGTGGGTGGTTCATTCCCAGGGTTTCACGTGGTTTCTTCGCCTGCAGGTCCAGACTGGCTGCATAGTGATGAAGTAGCTCAAAAGAGGGATTCTTTTGTGAATTCCCACGACACCAAAGAAGCTGAGTTGCAGCTCTTATGATCCTTTCTAAGGAGGTCAGCTCTCACTAGCCCTGTCCCCCACGTTTCCATCCCCACACCCTTGGATGAGACTGTGTCAGTTCGTTATCCACATCAGGACAGGTCTGGATGCAATGTAGCCACAACCCACTGTGCTCAGCTCTTCTGAGCGAGGGAAGATTTGGACTGCTGTGGGCTTTCTCACCAAGGACCCAGGTAGCAAAGTCTAAGCCTCAAAAATGTGGTAGCCACCAGCAGGAGCTGGTTTGAGACCCAGTGCCAACAGTGCCTTGGTCTCTGGGGATCTTCCACCAGCACCATGGGCTTATGACAGGGTGCCTGAAGCAGAAACGCCCTCCAAGAAAGACAGATAGCAATGTTCCAGCTTTGAGCCAGGCCCAGAGGTGGGGCATGATCCTTAATACACCAGTGAAACTGCCTGGATTCAGTCTCTGGCATTAAATCAAAGCCTGGGCTGAGACTAGACATGAAACATCAAACGAGCTTTGCCATCTGCATTTCCAGATTCAGTCAAGCCTATGCCAAGCCTAGGACACAAAGCAGAATGTGCCATTTAATCACTCTGGATTAGCATGCAAATTTAATTAATATACTTTCAATGAAAACTAGAATATGCTCTAGAAAATAGCATTCAGTTTTTCTCCACACATCTTTCAGTGTGCCTGAGTTGTGGGCCAGCACCACGGCCATAGGCACATCCTGCCTGGACACTCTTCTGCATAATCCACTCTAGGGAACCTGCTTTAGCAGGGGAGTTGGACTCAAGGGGGGGGGGGCTGAGATGAGGGTCCTGTTGTCTTTGGCTTTATACTGGCCTGATGGAGAGGTCCTCCCGCCTCAAAACCTCTCTGTGTGACAAAGGATAGAGTGGGCAGAGCAGACCACAGACAAGGCATAGTCACAGGGGTGGGTACCTGCCAGCTCCAGTCCTGCTCCAGTACCACCGAAGTGAAGCACACAGAAGCACAGCACAAGTTTCTTACTGGGGACTGCTTATCCAGAGCGTGTCTCCAGAAAGACCACTTTTCCAGAAGTAAAACAGACTCATCTGCCGTCCTCGGCATTTGCTCCGTGTTAGCTCACTCTTTGCCACATAAGGCAAGGTCAGCCACAAAAGACACAGTGTGACACCAGCTTTGGTCATATCTAGGGAGTTTGACAGAAGAAGGTTCCAGTGGCTTATCATAAGAAAAAAAACAACACAGAATCATTTCAAAATATCTATCCAGCAAGGTGATGTCACCTATTTTGAGCAGATAAGTAACATTAGCTTGAGTGAAAGAGAAAGAGAGAAAAGGCGTATCATTCCTTACCTGATTCTCCCCACCCTGGATAAATGCAGCCTGGCTGCAGTAGAGGGCTAGCTGCCCAAACTCAAATTCATTTGAGATCCAGAGATTAAGATAGAATCATTTGATCTCAGATTAAACAGTGGATGAGCACCACAAAGGATAGCTTAAAACATTTGGAAAGGTGTTAAGGAAAATCAAGCAGGATTAAACAACAAAATAGCAGCATTAAGCCAGAATGCCTCCCTGGATCACATGAAACTAGGCACCAAAGAGCACACTACGTGCTACAGTTTTGCAGCACTTGGGTGTTGAGCAATTCACTGTAAAGGAAAAGCAGAACAGCCTGATGTCAGAGGCAGGTAAGCTGCATGTGCAGTGCCAGTGATCTGGCAGCGTGGGGTTCCCACTGCCTCTGGTATGGAGCAGAAGGGATGGCAGAAGACTCAGCTTATGACTCCCACCTGCTTTGCGAGAAGCGCTGTGAAGAACGTGAAGGTGAAAGGCACTTGGCATTATCCCCAACTTTGTTGTTCCTACATCAGCACCAGCTTCCATTTCCCAGGCCAGTTCCTGATGCGGCCCTGCTGCTTGCAGCCTTCGGACCTCAGAGCAGAGGGAGGCAGAGCAGCAACAGGTAAAACCAAGAACCTAGAGCATCTTGTTCCTCCAGCTTCACAGAACCTCACTGATGCCCAGTTCTGCACCTACTGATGCAGGATTTAGCAGGACACAACACGAGTAAGGTATAACTCAAGCCACCTTTGTGCCATCCAGCCATCCCCCAGCTTTTCTATTTCTTGCTCTCCAAACTGAAAACAGGAATTTGCCAGGCCCTACACCAGTTTGTTGAGGTGCTCTCCCTCACCCTCAGGGGAGCACAGCCAACTGCCAAATACCCTGATTAGGAAGAAAATATCCAGCAAAAATAGGCTAACTAGCTGTGAATGTGTGCTAAAGGAAGGCAATCTCAGGGCAGCAAAGCTTAGGCTCAGAACATAGCACAACCACTTTCCAGCTTTGCTTTGGGAGCTTTCCCCATGCCACAAGTGCAGCCTCTCTGCCTTGACTTGGCCTCTATTCCCTAGGACAAATTATCACAGCACCCTGGAGACTCTGCTTGTTTGCAACCAACACGGATCATCCTTAGCCCTTCCTATATGTTTCCCAATGTTTTCCGTGTGCTTTTTTCAGCTTCTTTGTTCTGCAGCATGTTTGAAATCATTAGCACAGTGCCATTAAATGAGACCCAGTTCCACATGGGCAGCACCACACAAAATGGGTGCCTGAGTATGACACTGGCCTGCGCCCTGCGCGCTGGTAACCAACGCTGGTAACTCTGGAGGGCTCATCCTCACCCAGAGGGGTTTGTGCTGGGTGGTCCCAGCCCCAGCTTTTCCCTCACTGCAGCTCTAGGAGACACAGAGAGCAGCTCCCTACTGCAAACATCACAATGCTGGGTTTGCAAATAAGTTGTGCCATTGAGAGGCTGGTGTGCCCTTTATCAAAAAGCACTATGCAGCAGGAAACCCCAAGGCACAACTAGGGAGGGCTTGAGTGTGGGATGCCCCAAAGTACGTAACTGTTTTTCCTGCTTCTTGTCTGGGGATCAGAGGTCCTGCAAAGCACAGCCTGTTTTCCAGGCAGCCCCACTGCCAGCAACAGCCACCTGGCAGGCGCAGTGGCCCTGAACGATTATTTAACAGCGGATTGTATAACCCATGTTACATTTCTGTCACTGACCTCAGCCCTGGGACATTTCCCACCCAGAAAACTTCCATCTTATCTTTCAGACTTGGGGGGAGCAACCTTGGGCATCTGACACCATCCCTCAGAGAACAGCAACCAGAGGGGACCCAGAGCTGCCTGGCACATCCCAGATGCAAAAGGAGGAGGAGGAGGAGAGGGATCTTAATAATTCACTGAAGGCTCAAGGATGGACCCACCTGGTTCAGACCCATCTCATTCTGTAATTGATTAAAAGCAGGCTATTCTGAAGCCTTATTCCAACAGATGCAACCAGGAACTTGTTTCTGAGCTTGGCTTCAGGTTGTCTAAACTCTCAGCATGCCTTCTCAGCTGGTCACAGCATCTGTGGGCATCTAACCAGAATAAGCATGGAGCTGCTGGGAGGATGGAGAGCACACACAAGCTCCTTCCCACCAGTACTTCTGTGAGGCTGCAATAGACCAGGTGGCAATTATACACCAGCTGAGCTGGAAAAAAAAGCCTCCTGCCTTTAGACATACTTGCCGAATTTTTTCAAACACTGTTCATAAGATTTCCACAGGTGTACCTGCTCAGGGACGCAGCGGCCCACAGAGGATTTTGCAGCAGCAGTCTGACTTCAGGAGCCCGCGGTTTACAGCAAAACAGTCACAATAAATAAATAATTCAAAGGACAAAATCTGATACAAAAAATCCATCACTCTTTCCACAGTTGGTCAAGGGAGGCAGCTGCTGCAATGCAATTAAGTCTAACCATTAACCAAGGGGCTGGAAAGGCATGATGCTCATTACCAAGCCTGAGGTCTGTGCATGTCAGCACTCGGAGATGCCTTATAGGTAGGTGGTAGGTGTCAGTGCTTTCCAAGAAGCATGCTGGTTCTTTAACCCAGAAAACTTTAAACAAGTTTCAAAGCCAAACTGACCTCCCCTTGGGCAATTCAAATCTCAGCTAGAGGAAGCAACTGCGTCTTGCTAGGGGTGGTTTGATTTTGCAAAGTTGTTTTGCTTCATTTACAGACCACAGAAATCAGCTTTGAGCTGATCTATGGATTTTAAAAGCTTCATATGCACACCACAAAGCTTTGGATCCCAGGTGTGCTGCAGGTGAGCTCCCCAGACCTGCACTGCTCCTGCTGGCTGGCACAGCCCCTGCCTGATCTGCACCCCCAGTGATGTGGTGCAAGTCTCATGCTTTGCACTTTGCCCCTCACAGCAAGCAAGAGCAGCAATCCTGCAAGGGATGCTAGGCACAGGAGGCTGAGGGTGCAGAGCACTTGCCATATGGCTCACCATCTATCAGCTCCAGGTAAAGGGTTTGCCCAAGGAGCATATTCGGGTGTGTCGTTCCCTTGTAACATATTTGCAGGCTCTGTTTGCCAGGCTGCTCCATAAGCAGGAGTTTCTACACTGCTCAAATTGCAGGAGACCACCATTGCTTTTGCTGTATGATCACAGTGATCCAGCAGCGTTTCCAGGCCTTAAGGATTTAAGCCACAACATTGCATGGCAAGGAGATTCATCAAGTCACAGCTATTGGAGGTGTCCTGTCATGGAGAGGGACCCATGGCTCACTCCTGCCAGCAGGACAAATGTCATGGTGTTCAGTACCTGCCACAAGCTCTTGGGAAAGGGGATGCTGGCAGCTGCCTGACTCTGTCTGTTCACTTCTGTCTCCAGCAAAGCAGCCCCCAGGGCAGCTTGTGCAAGAAGCAACACAGAGCCTGGAGGCAGAGGGCTGCTAGAAATGCCAAACTGAGCTTTCACGAGTATTACACAAAATCCATGGCCAAGGTTAAACACTTGGACGAGACTTCTGGACTCGAGCTGCCCCTTAGGGAACACATGCTCTGGACAAAAGGAAAATAACAAGCACAAATCCAGAAGGAGAGCAGAGCAGGGAAGAGCTCAGGCTGAATCCAGAGAGTGCAATGGCACAACTCAGCCAAGGTGCACAGTTTTTCACCACGATGCATAGTGTCTGCATGACTAACACCATTCTGGAATTCTGTCTGAAGCCAGTCTGTGTTACCTTTAATGAGGAGAAACACCAAAAAGAAGGCAGAAACCTTCTCAAAATAACCAACATGAGTTATGTCATATCAAAAAATCCGTTCTCTTTTGAATACACCCTACCTGGCTCCAGCATTGCAGCGGGCCCTGGTCTTTGGCAGGAGCAAAAAGCAGCATGAAGGAAGTCAGGGAATAAGCCAGAGCTTGACAGCAAACAGCTGCTAAGACCAGCCTTGGCTGGGCTCCTGCTCTGGCCCAAGGCAGCCTCCACTAACATTCATGTTCCTCCCCCAGGAGCATCTTCCTTCTGCACTCCATCACGATAATACAGCCCCATAGCTTTTCACCAGAACTCCATGCATTTAACAAATAATGGAACTCCTCTGAGGTCCCAGGCCATTCCAGGCAGTACTCACACATCTGGTTATTAGATCCATTTGCATTCTGTCCCCCTGTGGAAGAATGCCTGTTTGTCTTGCATTTGTTCTTCCTAATCTAGGCTGCCATTTATCCATTTTCACTGAAATATCAAGAGCATTTGCACACAGTTGGAAGCATATCAGCTCCCTCCAGAAAAAGGGATGAAATATCCTTCCTTGCCTGGTAGTTTAATTGCTTACACAAGTGGAATCAAATCCAAATTTCTGAGTTATCTGGTAGAGCTCTTTTGCAACACTGCTCTGTAGGAGAGGGGTTGAAGAGACATCTTAGCTCACGCCCCAGAACTGGCAAGGCTGTAAGAAAGATTCAAACACTGTGTTTTCCAACTTGGATGTTTCTGCATACGCCAGAGAGGATTCCCAGGCCAAGGATTGGTTTCTGCAGCTGAAGTTGTATGCACTGCCCACTCCAAAGCATAGCATTGTCCAGCAACGTATGAGCTTGCTGCCATTGGCATGCTTCTTGCTGCAGTCTCTCTCTTCTCTTACAGATGTTTCAGCAAACTGCCCTATACAAGCCAGAGTGGCTGTCCTGCCTGATAACAGAGTCCAAACTCAAGGAGCTAGGAGTCCTTGTGCACATCTAGTTTCATAGATATAGAACAGATGCTGCAGAAGAGCATCCCATGACCTCAAGCAGTCTACAAGCACAAAGCAAAAGCAACATAAAGGTTACATAACATCAAATGTCACTGTCCCCAGTCCAGTAACGAGCCTCTGGCTGCAGACCCCTGTCCACAGGTGAAGTGTTGTGGAGAAGTGGGTGCATATTCTCTGGCACTAAACTTGGAACAGAGGGACCAAATTCCTTGCTGCCCCCTGCTGTTCTCCACCAGCAAGGCAGGCCCTGCCCCACCACCTCCTGTAAAGTATCAGAGACCCCAGAGCCTGGCCTGCAGACCCGGAGACACCATACCAGAGAAACAAAGCCCATGGCTTTCTTTCCTAATCCTCCTGGTCACATGCTCCAAAAGCATGTTTGATGGAATTGTTGAGCTTGAAATTCTTGCCAAAATTGAAGTAACGGTATCCAGACTTGAAAGAGATGTTTTACTTGCAATCCTTGTGCAAAGGTGGCTGAGAAAAAGCAACATGAGCATGTGTAATTCAGAGACAGTGTTCCTGGACACTGCAGCCAGGTAGACTACATCAGCTGGGCTGTGCCTGGCACAAAGGGAATGTGAAAATACGTATTGGAAGCAGTTTTTGCATGTTCTTTATTAAGTACTGTATCATTTACTTATAGGCAGAACTAGAGGCCCTGAAAGCAGCCAGGAGAGGGATGAGAGGCATAACCCTGTAATGAGAGGTATGCAGAGAAGGATCTGCAAAATGCAGTTGTGGTAACAGCTCTCTGTCCCTCCCTGCCCCCACCTACTCACTTTCACCAGATTCCCAGCAGATATCAGCAAGTCCTCACCCTCTAAGCCTATGCAGGGAGAGTTCTCGCTGCACCTGCTGCACACACCAGAGCAACTAGTCCAGTAGCATTCCCTGCAGTGCCCTGGGCCTCCCTGATACAAGACAATCCAAGACAAGTGCTGGCAGAAGGGAAGGCACCCTGGCTGTGCTTGTGAGGACCAGTACACTCACAGCCTAGTGTGCCACATGTGCATGCTGAAGGGTGAGCAGCTCTGCTTCACCCTCCAGTAGGGAGCCAGAGAACTGGCAGGGGAACAGAAACATCCTGTTCCAAAGATCTTGGGCCTCCTATGTTCAAGACAGGTGCACAGAGCTATCTTATAAAGCCTAAGCTACCTAAACAACACAATGAAAAACTTCCATTTTATGGCAGTCAATGCTCCAGCCACCTGTCTGATCAAAACCTAACTGGCATTGCTCTGAAAGCTCTCTTGCTTTCCAGTCTAACAGCACTGACATTTGTGGGTATAGTGCACTCAGACTACTGGCATAACTAGAGCCAGAGGTGCACCGGTGTTTCTCTTGGCCAGCTCCTGGCTAACAGGGCAGATAAGAGCAGTATCTCCCAGGTGAGTGCAGTATCAGCCTCTCCACTTGCCCTTTCTTTAGACTTCAGCAGTGAAAGTTGGCCTGTACTTGGAAAAGACACAAAGCAAACATGCTGCTTATCAGCTTGGTCTCAGTGTTGCATAGCCTCAGCCACAAAGCTGGTTCAGGGTTATTGGCAGTGTGTTTTGCAAACAGCTAAACAGACTCCTCACAGAGCTGCAAGGACAGGTGTGGACAAGTTTCTGAGCTGCTAGTGACACTAGGAGCTCTGGGAAAATGTTGTCAGGGTTTTACTGTGCCCGCCTTGACTCAGGAGCTAGCCTCCCAGCTGGGAGGCCTCAGCACAAACCTTACACACAACTCAAATGTAAGAGGTTGACACTGTTGGAAACGCTGACTTTCATGGTCTTTAACAGGAACAAGGGGGTACAAGCAGTCATTGGGGAGATGGGAAACAAGGGCTCCTGAAGAGGACAATGAAAGAAGTAGCGCTTGCAAAATGGCTTAAGAGCAGCTTTGCTTGGGAAGCAACTGCTCCTAAAGCAGTTTAAAGACTAGCCCCTCTCAAGTACTGGTCAGCTGTGAGCAGCTTATGGGTGGTAAGTCTCAGGCCAAAGCTGTTGCAGTGGCAGCATGCTACAAGCAAGAAGCAACTGCCCACTTGGAATATAAAGCCTGACCCCATATGCATACCAGAAATGAACAGATGCTATCAGGGTTCCTGAACTCTGCTCTGCTCAGTGTTAAAAGAGGCTTATTCTTACCAGGGTCCTCACTGGAAAGGTCTACATGGCAGAGTTTCTGGAAGTCCGAGTCTGTTTTCAGCAGTAAGAAATGGAGGTTGCACTGGCAGCTGTGGGACCGGTGCTACTGTTCATTCTCTGCCAGCCTAAAAGAGTAAGATTAGTTTTTGCTCACCCTACATCCCTGAATATCCTTGCTCAGTTTCCTAAGAAGTTCCAGAATGTGTAGAAAACAAAGACAGATGAACTATCTTTGCTAGAAAGCTTCAGGAGATAAAAAGGGAGAGCTGTGTTTTTGCTGTTGTTGTTTTTTTTTTGCAATGACATTGTCATTAAGGATACAGATGTTGGAGGTAATGAGAGAGACAGGTGGAGAACAAATGGTGTATTACAGCCTATGCTACGAAAGCCATGGAGTCACACTTAATGGTAAACTTGGTGTCCATACCACAAAAGACAGGTGGAAGTACCATCACCTCACCTGTCTTCACAGAGAGAAACTGCCCTTTAGGTGTTAGGGTAGGTTTCCATCATTATCAGATAAAAGCTATAGCTAATAAAAGCAAGACCAGAGAGTATATTATTGTGAAATACCTTGAAATAATATCGATAGCACAGTCCTAACCTGAAATTCTGTGGTTAGTTCTGCTTGCTTCGTGTTAAGAATACACAAAAAGGAAGAGTCAGAGGCACAAGGATTTCTTTCTTCAAAAATGGAAAGATGAAAAACCTCTAGAGAACTATCAGAAAAGATGAAAGTATAACTACATAGGTTGCTCCAAAAGTAATGCCTCCTATTTATTTCCATGGAAACTACAACAGATAAAAAGAGCACAGTAACACTATTTGGTAGAGCAAATTCTCTGCTACAAAAACTATTTTCCAACACGGTCACCACCATTAGCTACGCATTTTCAACAGCAATGAACACGAGCTTGCATGCTGCGCTTGTTAAAATCTGCATGGCCATCTGGAACATGACTTGTCTTTCACATCACTGTCACCATTGCTGAAACACACCACCCACCGTCTCACTGTGCTCACATCCACTGTCTGGTCTCCATAAATGTTCAGTAAGCACTGATGAATGTCGGTGCAATTTCTTTTTTTTTTTTTTTGCATGAAGGAATTCAGTTCCACACCTTTGTTTCACATGCACTTCCATGTCAGACACCATTTGGTCACACTGTCCCTTTGCTGCCACTCGTAACATATCAAGAAAATGTCATGGGATATTGGTGGGAAGATTCAATTCTCTACTGCCATACCACCAACATCCACCTCTGAAAGTGGGCCAGCTTCATAAAATAGGAGGCATTCCTTCCAGAGCAGCCCTCATAAAATATTCTGGTTTGAGATCTATCTTCAGATCTCAAGAATTTGTCTTTAAATTAACACCATCACTCCCTGCCCGTTCCAACAAAATAAGTAAGCAAAGTGAATAGGATTCCCACTTCAAACTAGGGTTTTATGTTGCCATGTTTCAGACAGAAGCTACACAATAACTTCAAGAAAAGATTACTCAGGTCACTGTTTCTCAGACACTCTCCTGAAGCCTTTGTCAGGATGCTTATCTAGAGCTTACTCATTGAATCTGGATTTAGCAGTTCCATTGCTGTGGTTAACAGAAGAGAAGATATAAGCATAATCTATATTATGTGCAAATCCTCACATCAGGTGTCTTACATTTTAGAAGGCCAGAAGTTCACATGTGGAGGGAAAAATAATCAACTAACACAAATGTGCTTCCTGAAATATCCAAAGCCTGCTGCATTAAGAGCCTAAGTGAAAGAAAATTAGTCCCAATGAGAGAAGAGTTTTAGCAAGCAAGCACTGCAATTTCTAGGAGCTTATTTGACAACTACCCACTTAAATTTGAGTGGAGCACAAATATTTGCAACTTAATTTTCTTACTAGGTTAAAGAAGGATGATCGATCCCTCTAATGGAGAGAGGAAATGGTGGCAAGAGAAAAAAAACAGGTAATGGCTTACATGTAATTGAGTAATTACATCCTGCATTCTGCAGCAACTGCTAGCCTCAGCCATCCCCCATGCTATAAACCCATGTTGTATTCTGAACACTGCTATAACGGCCCCTGCCAGAACCAATCTATATTCCTGAATACTTGGAAAAGAGGGTTAATTGTCTTGCTTTTTAATGTACCACATATCTGCTGGCTCCCTGTCGCATTCCTGCAGTGCTCATTCCCTTGCATGAAGGTCCATTCAAGTTGCAGCTGCTCTACAAATACCAGAGAAGGAAAAAGTTAAATAAATCATGCCAGAAATTAAGACTTCACATCAGCAGCTGCAACAGTCAAAAGGAAGAGAAGTGAACCTGTCTGAATTAATGCATGGCTCTAGCCCAGGGAGCTGGTTGTGAAAGACCAGCGCAGGAAGGCTTGGCACAGGACAGATACCAAGGCATTCTGAACACAAGAAAAGGGACTGAGGTTATTTCCTTTAGAGGAAGGGAGCCAAAGCACAAGTAATCTGGCTATGCTAGGTTCCTCCACATCCTGTGGGAATCACAGTCCATGGAGAAAGAAACCTTTTATTTTTAACAGGGAAAGCACATTATGCATTAAGAGACTTAACGGAACACAAATATTGCATGCTTTTAACTCGATTACACAATTACCTAGAAATGGAAGCTCTTTACAAATCAGATGCTTTAGCTGAAGGACGTGGGGCCCTCATCCCTAGCCCTGAACAGCTATTTGTTTCATCTCAGACTTTGCCTTGCACCAGCTTTAGCAAAGTACCCAAACAGCATGCCAGAAATAGCACCTTGCCATGTGAACACAACCCATCACCCTTCTCCAGAAGTTCATTTTAATGGTGCAGCTGAGAACAAGATCCTATTTTACTATGGACTTAATACGCAGAGTGAAATGGGTAAAGAAAAAAAAAGCAAATCTTTTGTTTTATAAATGAAGGATAACAAGTATTTCTCAGTTTAGACTGGCTTTGTGAATAATATTAACGTTTTTCACATTGCAGCCCATTCCCAAATAATTCCTTACAGAAGCAGAGGTGGGCTAGAAAGATGCCAGATTAATTTTGGAGCAAAAATGGCACAGGCTATAATAAATGAAGAAAGTGGCAATCACCTCACTTCTAAGATGGGATGACCTTGCAGGTGAGATCCTGCAAATCAGACCACTTCATCTGGCTGCAGTTTAACACCCACCTCTCATCCTTGACAGCACTCAGCCAGACAGGGAGAGAAATGCAAGTCTAGTGAACTGAGCTCACCCCTCACCCATTAGAGCTCCCTTCCAGAGGTCTCACAGCAGCAATTCTCCGTTGCTTAGATAAGGCTGTCGCTCACTCTTGACCAGGTCACACAACATGTACTTCTCACACGCTATTATTCCGTGAGGCCTTTCTCATGGGTCATGGAAGAATACAACCTACAAAAGTACCAGCAGCAAACCAATACAAACCTGAAGCACTCTGTGGAGTACCAGTGAAATTATTATTCCTTCTTTTGGACCACTGCCACCAGGGGACCCAAATCAAGAAGATTTGTTTCTTCAAGGCTGACATTTTTGTATTAAGTCACATATTTAGAGGGCAATATCAGCTCTTCTATGACAATACGTCAGGGCTTGGTCATAGCATCAAATATGCAAGCCACTAAATGGAATTACTGCAAGGCAAATTTTACAGCAAAATTAAGTTACCTTTGAAATTCCAGATCCGTGGAGGTGGAAGGCTCTGAACTTCAGCACAGCTGCATCTAGTTTAAGGTTAAAAATCAGAACAATATTTTCTGCTTTAAGAATTCTTCACATAAAGCGGAGCCCATATCCAGATTTTATTTTCCCACGCCTTCTGGCCAAAGCCATACCAATGCAAACAAGATTATTTGTAATTCCACCTCTGTAATTGCCAAAAGGGAATAAACCAAGAGATTGGGTAGACATAAAAAGCTGGATTGTCCAAAAATACTTAAGTATCAACAGATGTAAGAATATATTTCCAAAAGAAGATAAGAAAACCCAGAAGACATTTAAACACATCCCAGGAGCAGAAAAACATATTGAGAAAAGTGCATTCGTGCTCTCAGACTTCAATGAATTATTTAAAAGAAGAGACTGAACATCTCCTGCTAAGTCATCATAATATTTAAACACGTTCAAGTTCTGTTCACAAGAAAACACACAATAGGAAAAGGAGCAAGTTAAATTTAATTACAACAAAGAGGGTTTCAGCCAGTTACAAGCCAGCTTACCCAGTATTATCCCTTACTCAAAGACAGATTTTGTGACAACATATTAAGTTCTGTAATTCCTTTCATGAAGTAAAACACTCAAACATTTCCTGAATGTTTTCTTTTAAATCTTTTCTTATATCACCTTAGCACTCTATCTTGCTGTGGTGGTATAGAAAAATCAAAAAGCAACTCTTCCCAATTCCTGCTTATAAGGGGAAATAAGTTAAAACAAAAATAAGAGTATAGTGAGAGAAGATGAACAGATCTCCCAGTATATAATTTACTTCCAATGAAAGGTTATTGATTAGAAAATATAACTTTTTTTTTAAACATTGGAACGGATGTGAATACATTACAGTGTGAATGCAAGCTGCTTGCAAGCAGGAAACGTGCATAGTGTTGTTCACTATTTTGCGTATATGGCTTATGCAAAAGGGACAGAAAAATTGCATTGAGAGACCTTAATACTTTAATTTTAATCTAACAAATATGGTAAGTGGGAGGCTGACAAATTACAAACTTCATTCCTCTTGGAGAAACTCTTTACCTGCTCCACTGCTTTGGCTCCATCCTAAAGAGCAAAATTATAGGTGAATACAGACCTTATTTCTGGAAGGAGGAGACCAACCTCATTTCTCCCTGAGAACAACTAGCCAGGCTTTGTAGGGCCAGGAAATGACTATTTTCTTTTTACAGCCAAACACCAACAGGGAATTTTTCATGTTCTCAACTTTTTCTACGTAATATAATAATCTCCTTCACGTAAGAAGGCTGAAGGGTTCCTCAGTCTCTTCTCTTTTCTTCCCCACATCACAGGCTACTCATTTTTCAAAATAGGGATTTCCAGCTGATATCAATTCTTCTCAGATACACCTAGAAATAGTCTGTTCTCTGACTGATCTGAGCAGCCACAAGAAAGATACCATTCACCTGAGCATCTTAGGCACTGAATGCTGGGATCCATGGAGGACATGGAAACTTTAAAGTGCTTTTTTTTTCCTTTTCTTTTTTTTAGAAACCTGAATGCTTTTAGGGTCACTTCCTACATCTCAAAGTGGACCGACAGATAACATACTATTTTCACTGCTCAAATGTAAACAATTTGATTCTGAAACAAAGCAATGCAACTTATGACAAAAGAAACTGGTATCCGCAGAATATTCTGATGTAAGATAAATTAACAACAGAGAGACCTCTTACAGTTAAAAAACAATATAGCACAGAATATTTCACTAGTACCCAGCAGTTGTGTTGGCAAGTAGCTGGATCTGGCACCCAGCCTTCCAGGCTAGAGCTCACTGGAAGCTGCTTCTGGGGGGGGAAACACTAAGACTGAAAGAATACCAGCAGTGCCCCTAAAATGCAAGCCAGTTTGCCACTTTCCATATAGGAAGACAGTATTATTCCAAACCCTATACAGAAAGAGGTGCTAAACAGCAGCTGTCCTTCATCTCCCAGTTCAAACATGCTAGAAGCCTGCTTTGAATTCATGAAATACTCATTATCTGAAAGATGAATAAAATGGAGGTAGACAGGATGAAAATCAATTATAGTTGATGAGAAAACCCGAAGGACAGTTGACACATTTTCCCTGGTATAATAATGTGTATTTGTCTTTAAATTAAGAATGAGGAAAATCTAGTAAGTATTTAAAAACACGTGCAATGCCCACAGTCTGTAAACATAACGCAACATACTCGCGAGGACAAGCATAATGCATTAATATATCTTGTATGGATACAGAGAAAATCCATAAAGATAGAATGAAGAATCTGTGTGATAAAAGAAAATATGTGATGAAACAATTTCTCTTTGATCACTAAGAGCAAAACTAAAAGAGCACTAACCGCTGCAAATTCAGAAAGGGGAACAAACATAAGGCCTACAACAACAGCTCCCAGACTTCCTGCTTGGCTTCCCATTCCTGAGGGTTGGGTCCAAATACAATGAAGCTCCAGTTCTAGAAGAGAGAACAGAGGCTCCAAAGTGCTGGTGCAACGCAAATCTTCCCCAGGGTGAAAGATCTCTCATGTCATTAGTTTCACATCACATGATAAAGTTGTATTACCTGAACCCACCTACATCACTTCAGTTTAAGTGAGAGGCCAGCCATTCTATTCACCCTATGCATCCTTTCATCACCATCATAGAAATAAGAGATATATCAGACAAAAGAAAACATTGATATAAATATCCAGTGTACATAAAATTAATAATCCAGGTATAAGAGTATCGTGGGCTTGCTTTTTGTTTTAACTTTTTTCCACCACCTTGGTTTCTATTGCGATCAATCTTCTGTTCTCAACTATCCAACTTTTCTAAGTTTAATAAGTCATAATAACTACTTAAAAAGATATCAAGAGGATATGTTAACACCAAAGATTTAAATTGAAAGTTGTGGAAAATGAGGATGAACACATTGATACAGGCTTGCAATTTTAATTTTAAAAAGGCCCCTATGGTGGGACTAGTTATAGATGGCATCATGCTAATGCAAACGGAAAATAGGTTTGTTTGTTTTTTAAAAACAACACTTTAAATAAGTATGAATTCACACCATACACATGTATATGTAATAATTTTCTATGTTAGCTTTTTTTTAACTATAAATCAAGTATGTCTATACTATTAAAAGTTCTGTATGTGCAACATTAACCTGATGAAAGCATTTTATAAATACAAGATTTTTAGAATTGCAATGTACTTCACTACTTAACATACTGAAAAACAGATTCTACATTTAAAATTCTGATGTAACAGTTCTATCTGCCCATTAAGACTACAAACGAAAAATACTTGCTAAGCTTTAACATTATCGAAAATGCAAATATTTCAGTTTTGGAAGAAAACAATTGACATTTTGAAGTCTGAATGGTACACTGCCTTGTTTACGCTATGGGATTTTCTTTAGACATCTGAAGATACTATACCAACAAACTACTAACTTTGTAGTAAGCTTACAACATGTACTTCTTAGAGGCAAAAAGAAAAATCTGTTTTGTATTTAAGAATGAACATCCATTTATTATAAAACAAAATAAAAGATATTAGAATTAAGTTGAAACAAGGCAACGTTAGAGCAACCACTTTAGAGCTTTGTGAACGAAGTGTAGTTTCAAACTTGCAAATCAAGGTGAACGTAGCTCTTAACATGCAGTCCTCTTCTCTATAAATGTGATGAAGTAGAGAAGCAAAGCTTCAAGGTATAAGGGTTAGAGCCATCTGTTGGGAGACAACATAGAATATGCTCAGTAAAGCGCCATGCGTATGGCTCTCCTGCTGATCAAAGAAATCATCTTGCATGATGTGACACGTTTACCACTTCAGAAGATGAAATGCTACCCCAAACCCTCAATGGCCCACAGATAGCAGATGATCTGTAACAAAGTGTTCTTTACAGTCTATCAGCATTTTCCAGACGGAAAAGCAATGTGATGGATCTGATCACAAAGGAATGCAGACAGCATTACAAAATGCTCTATACACAAGGAAGACTTTATAGTTATTGTTGTTGGTCTTTCCATCTGAACTACTTACAAGAGCAGTATTGAACAGAACCTCCCAAGGCAAAATGCATAGATATTTAAGGAAGTCAAGATACAGAATGTAGTATTTCCATCAGAGGCAGAGTAACACTGGAGAGTATTTATGAATGGCTGATGAATAAATAACAGCAGGAAGCCCAGCACCCCCTTCAGGACTCTCCAGAAAGCCAAGCATAAAACGTCCCTTTACTTGGAAAAGCTGCTAAGACCTATGGCAGCAGCACATAATTGGGTATTCTCAGGCAATGGAATACGCATCCTCCTGGTTCAGCCAACCTCAGGCAAACTTAATGTAATAAGTCTTAACCAACAGTTCTCGTTCGAGAAGGTGGACAAAGAGTGGGGTGGACAGGAAAGATTTAAACTCTGACAACTTGGCAGAGAGAAATTCTTAATAGTTTGAAGAAGGTAGCTTAAAATAATGTTAGACACTGAGCTAGATTCAAAGATATGTCTGTAAACACTTGGAATAATTCAATTTACTCCAGTAAACTGTCTTAATTGTCCAATGCAGACCTGGCCCACTGTGCAATTGTTTAGCAGGTGAACTTCATCTCTGTCCTTACTAGATTGGTGTTAAACTCAGCTTGACATCAACATTTCTGGTTTGAAAGAGAACTTACTTCAAGACCAGTTAATTCAGAATAGTAAGCTGCACAATCTAAAGAATCTTCTCTCCGAGAGTACTGCAGATTTCTCTGCACTTACTGAGGAACATGATAAAAGCTTCAGTAAGACACTGTACATTAGATTTGATTTTGATGACAGTGGATTGTAAACAATACTTTTCCTGCCATCCTTTTTGCATCCTAAACAGTTATTCTTTTGTTTGTTGGCCTTTTTTGTTGTTTCATTGCTGATGTTTTTTTTTTCATTTTTATATATTTATTTCAACTTTCTATAGCTTCAAAGCTGCAGAGCATATTTTGAACTCTTTTGATTTAAAAGCTAGGAAGAAAGAGTGCCATTTAAATAAAACGTAACAGAACCTAAACTGCAGAGGATTATATACGCTGTACTAGATAAATAAGCATATATATTCATACATACACAGCATATATACCTAAATGAAAAGAATGCAATTTTTAGATGCAGACTAAGCTGCTGAAACTTCACGTTTTTTTTTTTACGAAGGTAATAACAACATGAAAGAAAACAAACAAAAAAAAAATGATAGCAGTAAGATCAGTAAAACTAACTTACTTGGGACTCTTATCTGGTAGTGATTAAGTACAGTGAGAGCTTCCACTGCATCTGTCTTACATTCCCATTCCAACAGGCCAGAGAGTGTTTTGGCAGAGGCTGTCAAAATAAGAAGCAAAAGAGGGCAGGAGGATCAATAACCTCTTCAGGCTAGTGCATACTCTTAGTAAAACTGGAATTCAAATAACCCCTCAAATAGGTCAAAATTTACTTACGTTTTGGATCAAACACTTTGTATTTAATAAAGCTGAGAACTTCATGATCCTCACATAGCTGTCACAAAAATAAAATAAGATGTAAAACCTCAGCAAAAATGCACATAAATACATTAGCAAAAATCCCAAGTTCCTGGAAGAGACACAGAAAGGAAAATACTGAGTCTTTAAGAGAGCTTCCAAGACTTTATAGCAAATAATTATTTCTAAGAAGCATGTTTGGATTGGTAACTCTTTTGAATACCATCCTATAGTCTGCAGAGCAAGGCTCCTGTATTTGTGCTTTCCCAAATATTTTATAGGCACAATAATTGTGAGAATACAGACATCACCATTTCCTCAAGCAACTCATATTTGAAAAACAACTTCTTCTTGACATTCCTACATCAGCACAACATCTCAGAAGCTGCACAAATAAGCACACAACTCACAAACCAGAATTAACTTTAAGACTGAGCTCAAGGCAAACAAACAGAAAAAAAAAAGTCTCACTGAAGTAAAAGAAAGAATTACCACTGCCTCCATGGCCTGCTATTGCATGTTTTCATTTAGGACCCAACCACGCAAGACATCCCATGTGTATGTTTCTCTCCATTCCAAAACATTTCATCAGTCATCAGAATAACCTCCTTGAGAAGTCAGTAAATCTTTTGTCAACTGTTCTTTTTAATTTTTCCTGTATTTGGCTTTCTTTAAATAAGATTTTTCCCCCCTTCCACAAAAACCTCATTAAGATCCTCAACTTTATTTCCAACAACTTGTTTCTCATTAAAAAAAAAAGAACAATGCAAAAATTGCAAAAATATAGCAGTTTCTAATGAGAGGCTCCAAGGCTATTTTAAGTACCAATTATTTTCCAGTTGCTGTCCTAAAACTATCCCAGCTATTTCATTTTAAAAGTAGCGTATTGTACAGCTAGGATAAGACCCCAAAGCACTACATGTCACAGTAATTTCAACTGCCTACCTTCACAAATGTTTCTTCAGTTACACACAGGGGAACATTATAATAATGCAGCACACAAGAGGGTGGTTGGATGATGTTCTTAGATGCTTGGCCCGCACTGGTGAACCGATTATTCTTACTCATTGCAAAATCCTTATAACTACTCGTGCCATCCTCCAGCTCAAATATCTGGCTTGGAACTACTGAATGCTGCTTAGAAACACTGGGATTTAAGAATATGCCGTGAAACATTTTTTTAAACAATCAAAACTTGCATACTTTGCACACAGATTATTGCTCTAACTAGATAAAAAACTGACATTCCTTTACAACAATTTCAAAGGAGAACAAGACAAGTTGGATTTGATACCTTCCTAAAAAGACTGTAGAAAGGGTGGATAAAACACATCAGTGAATAAAGCCAACTAACAGCCAATCCATATATTAAGTATCTAGGTGTTATAAGTTTGCAGTGATATTGACAGCTGTCACATTCACAAAAATATTTTGGTGAAAAATAATAGCGGTAAACTGAATATCGCAAATCTAACGACGATGAAAGAAAAATTGGATACCCTGTCTTTGCAACTTCATTACATCTGCTTACTAGCTGACCATTAATCTCATAAAACATATTTACCAGACATTAAGTCTCTTTCCAAATAACTTGACATTGTTGAGATGTGTGACAGCTCTTTCTACAGCATATTCATCACCCATTTCAACCAATGCTGTGCCTGGAATAGTCTTCATAAATTTCACCTAAGATAGATGAGGAAAAAAAATGACATTGCAACAAACAGCCCAAAATGTGAATTTTAAACATTGTCAGGAACAACCACCCCAACTAGACTTTTTCAAAACAAACAAAAAGAAAACAAAAGACAACAACAACAAAAAACCAACCGCAGTAGATTCAAAGTTTCTCACAGATGATGCCTTACCTTCTCAATGTTTCCATACAAGCAGAAAAGGTTGAAGACCCTTGAACAATTCATCTTTAGCTGATGCAACCCACTAACCATGACAACTGATCCTGAAGGATTTCCACCGTGCATGTATGAGGAGGATGCCTGGGGCAACGGATAAGCAACAAGTTCGGGAGTGTCCCGAGATCCCATTCGGTAGCGACTTGGTAATGGCAACAAAGGACCATGTGAAGGACCTACGGGAATGAAAGATCATGTTCATTAAAAAGGGGGAAAAAATGGATTACAGCAGTTTCCATTAATTCTTTTTCCAATTTAAAATGAACAAATTGTTTCATGGTACAGTTCTTATATACAAATGGGGAAAAAAAATGTCAGTCTTTCTGCAATTATTTTAATGATGTCTTGAATTACAAGTTATGCTCCTTCAGACTTACCAGTTTTCTAAAAAATACGGTCTTCCCTGCACCATACCGAAGTTTAAACTTTCTTGAACGAATTTGAACATACATCAATATTTAAAAATATACCTGATTACCTTCAGCAACATTGTCAGTCCTACTGATCATGCTTTGTGGCAAAAGATAATAAAATGTATTTAAAAAAAAATTACTACAAGGTAGGGAAAGCAAAAAAGGAGTGAACTTTTAAACAGTGGTGAGGAGAGAAGGTGGATGATACAGCTCTTTTTCCAGAGATATGATAAAGTCAGGAAACTGCCTTTCTACAAGCAACGTATTTGGAAGAAAGAGGAATACTTAAAACACAGCATTAATGCAAAACAAAGCTGTCCTATTTTCCACTACAGCTAAAGTGACAGGCTTCACTGAAATACCTTCTTTTCTCTGTCCTTATTCACATTCCCCTCCCCACTCCATCTTTTATATTTGTAATATTTTTAATAAATGAAGACACATTACTAGTGTGCATTATTTTTGTTTATAGAAAACGTAAGTGTTGCAGAGGAGAGGATCCCTGATCCTCTGAGAAAATAAATATTGTGAAATTCACAAAGTATAAAAAGCACCTTTTGCTTTGTTTTTCCCCAGTAAAATGGAATAATGAGGGAAAGAGCAGTACAGGAGGATACAAGCCCATTACTTAAGGAGGAAGTGTGCATCAAAAAATGAAAAAAGGAGGGCAGCAAACACAGGGCAGAATACAGAAATTCTGACTATTTGAGGGAGCCTTTGGAAACAGTAGGTAAAAGGCCAACATACATGATAAAAAATACATTTGAAAAGAAGGAGGCAGGACAAATCACATTGTATCTGAAGTTAAGACAGTAAACAACTGGAATAGTCATATCGAACCCCTGACATTAGTTTCTTAACCCTTAAGGTTTTGATCGAAATCATGAAAATTATGGCAGGCCTTCATTTACAGTTAGCACTAGTAATATCCACACCACTTTACAGCACTAGTTCCAAAATGTCATTCTTAGCAAGTCACACAGCTGTACCTTTTCAGAATTAGCTAAATTAGGAGAAACTCAAAGCCCACAGTTCTCAGCTTTGCATGCAAAAACATCAAAGGGCTCTGGGTTGCATCAAACCATTGATCAAGATCTGCTGCCACTTTCCGTAAGAAAACAGCTTCCCCAGTAATTATGCTATTCTCTGTTCACTGCTAGGGTGATAGCAACTAAAAGAAAACATCCTTCAAAGGAATACATTTGCAGAGCTGGATGCTCTCCATAAGAAGAAGGGTTACGGCAAAAAAGGCACTATATATTTCAGTCCATTACTATCACTTTTTGTACACAGACTGACAGCATCACATGCACAGATCAGTGAACTACTCACAATTTAGAGGTCCAGTTATACATTGATTGAATATTTGGAATTCCACAGAACACATACAGAAACCAAAACCATCTGTCATCCTATGTTACTTACCATAACTATCATGTCTAAATGACGATGGGTGCTCTCCCAAAATAGCTTGCCTCTGGCGGCCCTTCCCTCTGTCTAACATATGGGAAGGGAAAAAATACAATTCAGTATGGACAAGTATGCACTTGATTTCTCCAGTTAAGACACAAAGCTTCTAGTTAAGAAGCAAAAATGCAATTTGAGTCCTTGTTAATTTTATCAAAAATCTCATTGATTATGTATCTAAAACCACAAGCTGTAGTCCTGGGACATCAAAATTAAAAGACTGTCATTTGTATAACAAATGCCACTTAAGCTGATTGGCAATAATGGCCAATGAGGAGGATGTAGACATTTAAAGTTTAAGGAAATACCCAATAGCTTTCCTAAACAGACACCACACATTAGTATAGATAACACCATACAGCGGGATTTACCTACGCATCTCTTAAAACAAATTTGAAATGCAGTACTTTTGAAAGACAGTACCTGAATCATAATATTAGCTTCAACAGCAACAC
>JANHGO010003777.1:11495-26324 GCA_024606505.1 Aquila spilogaster | reverse complement strand
GTTAGATAGGAAGAAATGAAATACAATAGCTTCTACTTCAAAAGTCTGTGAAGTATCAGCATGAATCAGAATAGCAGGATTGTTTTTTTTTCCTACTATGATCACATACTACAGTACCAGAGACAATATTACTATTTAGGATGGAAATGGAGATAAGATCACAGCCAAAGACTGCAGAATTACTCATGAAAGAAAATTCCTCCATAGAGCAGAACTTAGAATTTGAAGATAACAGCCAACCAAAAGGCCCAGTTCTCTATCAATTAGATCAGCATACATGTAAAAGTGCAGTAGAGTTTTCAGATTTATAGAAATAGATTTTAGTAATTTTATACCATTTATTGAAAGGTTTTTTGTTTCTTTTACAAAGAGTTCTGAACAAAACAGTATTTTTAAGTAATTTAAAGAATGGAACCTTAAAGAGAATCATTACATCTTTCAAAGGTATACCCAACGTCATAGCTGAATGTAATATCCTACTAACACGATTTAGGAGCACGTCATATCTACGTATTTATCACTCATATAAATCAATCATACAAACAGCAGAAACAACAGATTAAGTCATTCACTTCACAGCATTCCAGTAGTTTTATTTACTCACCTATGCAGAACACATGTTGTGAGCTCAGATTCACCCAGAGGCCATTTGGATGTATTTTGAGTTTGGGCTTAACTAAATATTAAAAGTACTGGAACTGACCTGAATTAAAAGAAAGTCTATTCCTCTTTGGAGATCAGTACTGCAATTAGTTACAGTACTGTTTTCACCTTGAGCCACAGCTTAAAAAGTATCTAAAATTATATCCAATCTTTGTTTTATAAAAGGGATATACAGAATATATGCAATACAGAGATGCATTATATAATGCAAATATATAAATATAAGAAATTATAACTTACAGAAATTAAGAAGACAATCACACAGAATATTTTCATGTCTTACCTGTTCACTGGGTGCGAATTCAGTTCAACCTCTTGCAGTCCCCTTGTGGTCCATCCTCCAGACACCTGAAATAACAGACCCACTCGACTATTCTCTGAGCCAAACTTGTCAAATGACAAAGCTGAGGAAACCTCATTTTCAAACATACTGATCGCTTCACAGGTCCAGTGGAGAGCACCCTGCCAAGAACTGAACCGACTGTGGGATGGAGATCTCCTAAAGAGGACCTTAGACTCAAAGAGCAGCCTGTTGCCTTTAAAGCATTCACACTATGTGCTACTGTATTAAGTCGTGCCAAGTTCAGAGGTCTTGGCAATTAATCTGCATACTGCAGCACTTTTACTCACCTTTAACAAGGGATATTCCTGATAAATCATAGTTGGAAGCAGTAATTATTCACTTCCATGTTATGATTACATGATCTAATTTTTTTTTTCTTTACTGAAGGCAGTAGGAGATCTTTCCAGTGATTTAAAGGGAGGATCGAAACATATAAAGACAAGAAAAAGGACTGAAACTAGATAATGATCTGAGCCTTTTTACTAATTGGAATACCTTCCTCCCCTAGAAGCATGGTGATTGGAAGATGCCATGAATAAGACAAGAAAACAAGCAAACTAAGAGTTTCTTTGAAAACTGAAATATATTGAATGAATTTTTCTCTTTATGAACACACTTAATAGGAGATCTGGATGCCTGGAGTAAATCTCCAATAAAATGCAGGCGCAGATTAAACTGGACAGCACAGTGCACTTTTATTCCAGTAGAGATCTACATGCTCAGCCTGGAGCCAGCAAGAACTGTTTGCCTGCACAGCTTTACAGATGCTTGGATTTATCCATAGAGTGGTCTCTAGAACTATGACTTTTACAGTAACATATTAGCTTGCATAGGAGACCAAACAAATATAAATGACATTTGGTACAAGTGTGCCTAGTCCAGGAGCCATACAGATGTGTTTCTACAGTGCTTTCTACACTGAGAATAAGCACATCTGTAAGGAAGATGGCTTTGTTCCCTGCTTCCTCTACATCCATAGCAGATTTAAAGTGCAGTCCGGATAAGTTGCATGAGTCCAAACAATTTTTTTTATCCATTATTTATTTTTAAAAAAAAAAAAAAAAAAAAAAAAAAGCATAAAACGTTTCTACTGGAGACACTAACTGATCCCTGTGAGATCTGATTCCACGTGACTGGAATCAATCATTTATGTGCCCTTAGCACATATCATTTTCTTCCCTGCCCACCCCCAGGGAACTTAAACCCTGATCTCTTTTCAAACAGATACAACATTTTTATTTAATGCTTTGAGCAATCTCAGAGCTACTGCCACTGTTTGAAAACTGTGATATCACACAGTACCTCTTTCCATGTTTGACATTAAAATGCATTTTTGGACACTCAACAACTTATTGTTTAAATTAATCACGGACACTGACATCCATTTTTTCCCATTGTTTGACTGAGCCAAACTTCCTGTGATTCATGTGCTAATAGAAACAAACAATATAATCCACAATGAATAATTTTGCTTAGCTCAGGATGTGAAAGTAATAATAAAATAGTAAACACAAGTTAGCATTTACAAGGAAGAATGGTACAACTGCTTTCTTTGTCATGACAACAGATATTTATCTGTTACCTACTTTTCATTTATATGCAACATAATGAAGTAAAGGAAAGTCGCTTTCCTTTCTAAAAGGAAATTTCCAGGATTAAAAACCACATGGAGCAATGGATGGCTGTTCTCACTGTGCGTTTCAGTATTACCCATCAGCAGTTAAATGAACTTCATTTAAAATCCTCCTGTCACTTACACTTCCTATCCATGCATGGTTCAGACATAATCTATATACTGTATTATACCTAGGGTTGGATAGAAAAAGAATTTCCTAGGACATAAATATACTCAAGACTTTCTATTACACTATAAACAATATTAAAAGCAAACATCAGAAAGAAAGCCGTAGCTTGTTGCATCAATACAAATTTCTTACAAGGAGAGCAGGAAGGGGATGCAAGCAACGTGACCTTCCTGACAGCTCTCAGCCCTGCAAAGCCTATGCATGCAGAACTCTTGAAATAATATTTACATGTAGTAAACATGATGAGCCACCTTAGTACTCTCAACACCATGCCAGCCTTTATTCAAATGGGCACTCAAATCCAAACTTCACTGTCATTTGATACCATGCTGGACTCCTGGAAGTGTAAAAGCATGTTTATAGGTACCAACAGACAGGTTTGAGTAAATTCAGCAAAAGTGTATTCAGAGTATTTCTAATCCCTCTGCAAAGCCTTGGCAAAATGTAACATGACACATGTAACTACACACCAGTTGCTTATGTCTATGGCCTTTGCTTAAACTCCAATAAAAACATCACTGCAGGAGCAAGAAAGTGGGGATAACTTTTTTTTTTGCTTGTTTGTTTTGATTCACCAGTTACTTTTACTGCACTTCATTAGTTTGCTTAGGCAGCTTTAACTAGAATCCCGTAAGCAGAGGGACAGCTCCGTGATGTGGGTGGACTGCAATGTGAGAGTAACCTTACCAAAGATGTACTCTTAACTATTGGCTTCTTATCTTTTCAGTTACAGAAATAGTCACTGAAGTTGTCATTTCATGAAAAAAAAATATAATTTTTAGTCATGTAGAAAGCTTACTTAATTCACTGCTCAGAGACACTGAATTCTAGGTGTACTTGACCATAGGAAAATGCTGTGTATTTGGTCAAGGAATTCCTTTTCATGCCTCTACTTTCCCCCCTCAAATATCAAGCAGCTTTTCATATTTAAATGAAACAGATTACCACAATCATTATCTTCTAACCTGAACAGCTGTATTCAAGTTGTAATTAGAAACAAATTAGTCTTTAAAACAAGAGTTTGGCAAAGAAGTACTTCAATATCAGAAAAATGTTCTTGAATAGTCAGATATGCTTTAGTTATGATGTTATATGCAAAATGCTTCATAAATTTCTTTAACACGTACAGTAAAGTAAATAGAAATAAAGCCAAGTGTTTCCTTTTGAGCATACAGAAAAAGGGGAAAACAGGTTGCTGAGGGAAGGATAGCATGGGAAAAAAAGTAATCTATGTCAATGAAAAAAAAACTTGATTTATATCCTTGTCTGAGAAAATGTTCAGAAAGAAAGCAAAACAAGATTGTTTGACCTATGTACCAGTCATTGCATATGCTTTAAAGAGGAAAAAAAAATATTACAATGTATTCCCTTATTACCTTCCCTTGCTTTGATATGTCCAGAGAGATGTGTAAGATTAATTTCTGGGGCTGAATTTTTCCACAAACAGTTTGACAAATTAAACAATCATGGAGATATAAGATTTCCCAGATCTTACGCAAAATTCTCCGTAAGTGATATATTGTTTTCATTAAAGTTTCAAAAACAGTTTATGTTCAATGCATTGAAAAATGTACACTTAAGAAGATGAAAAGGAACCAAATATTATACAGTATTTTCTCTCTGTCTACTAAGTGAAGGAACAAACTAAACTAAGTTTTCCAAAAATTATTTTGAGTTCAGAAAGAATTATTTTCATCAGCATTTTCTAGGGTTATATTTGATATCTTAGGAATTAGAATAAAACGATCAGTCTCCACTTTCATAAACAGTATTTCATTTATTTATTTTGCAAATGATGAGCTAACATTCTTCTATGGTGATAAGCAAAGAGTAATTCACTGTCTCCTATAACAGTCTGTATAACAATTGTACCA
This sequence comes from Aquila spilogaster, assembly GCA_024606505.1. Classification (NCBI taxonomy): domain Eukaryota; kingdom Metazoa; phylum Chordata; class Aves; order Accipitriformes; family Accipitridae; genus Aquila; species Aquila spilogaster. The sequence continues at coordinate 21,639 of JANHGO010003777.1, read as the reverse complement.
ATCAACCATCTGCTTTGAATTCAAGAGAGAACACCAGAGATACAGCCTGAGTAAACCAACAAGTTGAATATTTTAATACTCCAGTAGCATGAGTAGTTGATTTGTTTGTTCTCCCAGCAAACCTGAAAAGATATATACAATGCCTTCAAACACTGGGAAGTAGATCGCAATAAGTCTTTTTTTCCCCCCATTCACTAATGCCTTTGTTTTGTTTTAAACATTCATACCAGGCTACATTGAAATTAGCTAGATTTAACTTTGCTTTCAATTGCACTTAATTATATTGCAACACAAAGTACCACTGACATGAAAATCTAAAATATTTTGTGAACTTGCCCTGCCCTCCCATAAAGCAACATGATGTTATTTAAGATAATGATGCTAATCCTCATAAAATACTTGTGTTTGAAATTTGTGTAGAGTTATAGCCCTCAAATCTATAGATTTGAAGATTTAAATCCAAAACACATAGAAACCACTATGTCACTTTATACACAACAATTGTACAAAGGAATGATATTCCAGATAAACTTTGGTTCTAATTCCATCTAGTTTATGAATCTTTGCATCATCCATTCATCCATTTAACTTGAAACTGCTCATTTTACCTAAAATTAATCCTTACCTCATTGCACCCTAATCAATAGGGATTACTTATAGAGAGAAAGATGATATTAATAATGGATATTTTCCCAAGCTTTTGGAAAAAAATCAATTGTCTGTTAACACTGAACACATTTAACCTCTCAGAAAGACTGAAGTCTTTCAAAGACTTGACCAGAAGGTCATCAGCATGCCAAGCAGCTTGGGAAGGGAGGTTGTGTGAAGAGAAAGGACAGGCGGGATTCACATGCTGAATCTCTGCTCAGGTGACAGAAATAGAGCAGTGCATTTTGGTCATTGAAATAGAAAAAAAACAACAACAATGGAAATCTAGAAAGAATGCTTTTTCCAAAGGGAGTAAAGAAAAATGTTAGAGAAGGCAGCCTGTCATTTGGTCCTTCCCTAACATATCAGAGCTTGCATTCTAGATACTGCATGCAGTCCTGTTTAAAGATGCTAGAAGCTGACGTGTTCTAAAGCCAACAGTGCAAATTCACAGACTTAAGAGACAGCAAAGGCTACTAAAAACTCAGCAAGTCCATCAACCATCCACTGCCATGAGCTGCAGTTGCTGCGGGGATGTTTTGAGAACCTGCCACCTTGGACTGCTTTTCCACCCATCCTCTAATATACCCATCTGGCACTGGCACCACTGAAGATGATGATTGGAGATCTTATGCGCTAAAATAACCATAACTGCAACAGACACTACATTTATGTTTCTGTTTTTCTATTTGCTTCATTTTGTGGCGTGTAATTTTCCTTTAAAATTAAATGCTTTGTCAGCTGAATTAATGTTTTCAGGTAATGCATGTTATTAGAAATTTAGGTTCTACAATTTAATTTCAGTCCTACAATTTCTTTTCTACAAATATCTTCATAATCTTTTCTTCACAAAGATTTAATGCATTCTATAATTTAGGCCATATCAAATTTATTGAAGACTTCATTATTATGCAGATTATGCCTCCAATATTCAAATACATAAGAAACGTTGCCTTTATAGTTAAACAAGTCTGTAGTACAAAATATGATTATCCTGTACCATCCCAGCTTTCAGCTCTTATCATATAAGTGCTCTAGTCCATGATCCTAAGAGATTCATATTAATAGATATGCTCTTTACGTGTTTAATGACACTTGTGTAATAAGAGTCACGGAGAATTCTAATGAAGAAGAAAGAATGATTGCCTTCAACATGCTATTTGTCTTAACACTCCTCCTTAGGTGTGAGGTAGTCAGGTCTTTGTGTTTATAGGAAGAATCTACATATGCATGATACTGTTAAGAACAAGGCTGCTCTTTTGGAATAGCCAGCACCCAGAAGATAAAGCAAGTCTGATTTAGTTTCACAGACTCACTCTGAGAAAAAGGAATTCTGAACTATATTCTTTTTTTTTTTTTTAAGTCACTGTTGATTTTGCATTTGTTCTTAACCCAAATCCAGGCAGTTTGGTGCAAGAGCTTTGCAAATCCTCCTATACCTGTCAAATCAGGAGCATTAGAACTATGAAAAACCTAATTTGTCAGTCTGTAACAACTTTTCAACATTCTCCAGACTGGTTCAATGAGAGGGCTGAAATTCACCTGTTTCTGCTCTCATCCCACTTTGGTAAATCCTAATTAGAGAAAGACCATCAGGACAGTCTACAGAAAATATTGTAGTGACAACGTGACTTAAAGAGATACCTGTGCTAAAGCTATCTTCCACACACTAAAATCAGCCCTAATTCATTATTTCATCATGGTAAAATGATGACTACTCTCTTAAGAATTTGAATGCCACTGTCAGGTAAGAAATAATAGAAGGGCAGGTATATTTTGAACATCACAAATATATAGCTTCAGAGCTAAGGCATTAATACTGTGTCTGCATTCTACACAGTATGACATAACCTGCATGTTTCTGGCAAACATCAACAAGAACAGTTAACTGTGTACAAAATTTAAAGTCATGTCAAGGTTCCCTGAAGTTCTACAAATAACTTATCATACTCCTAAAGTTACTAAACTTAAAGCTAGTGTTTTATAACATTCACAGCATGTATTCAGAGCATAGAATCCCTCTATATCAAAATATACCTGAAATCCCAATTTGGTGATTTCAGGCAGTTAGAGTACAAAATATTCTTGAAGGGAACATGAACTGTAATAGATGCAAGATGAAAAGCAAATACTAAGTAATAATACTATAAGGAAAAAACTTCAAAAGCATTCATCATAAAGAAAAATACAATAAGTTCAATTTATGAGACAAATTTTCTGTTCTTTTTATATTTGAGATAAATTCTGTAATTGAGTGATGTTTCTGTGCATGTCACATAACATCCTAGAGTTACTGCTCAAGTGAAGTGATTTCCTTGGAGATATTCAACCTTCTCTAGTCAATTGCAGTTCTGATGTTCCACGCTGTTACCCCACTTGGATTTCATTAACACTTAATTTACAAAGCATAAACCATGTAAGTGATTGGAGAAGACGCAGAAAAAATATTATAATTTGGGCTGCAGTCTTTATTTCTCAATGTACTTCTGTAACAATTAAATCCCCCCCTCTACAGAGAAGACAGGAAGACTTAATGCACAAACCAACTGAATAAATATTCCCAGACATGGGCACTTAATTTCTGGAAACAGCCATGAATGGAGGAGTAATGTCCTAAATTATGAACCAAGCAATGTCAAACATTGTTCTCCATGAGGACTGCAGTGATAAGGTAATTATAAAATAGGAAACTCTTAACGTTCCCAATTAAGAATTTTCTTAAGTCTTTTACCTTTAATACACACAATACTTGGCTTCAAGGGAAGCCTGTGTGCTGAAGACATTACCCACTGTATCTTAGCTCAATCTACAGATCCACAAACTATTTCTCTCTTGTTTACTTTTGTGCAAGAACTTAAGCTCTCTAGTCTTATAAATGCAGCATAAGATGTAGAAACTTCTACTGATGGAACCTAATAAAGTAAGAACAACATACATCTGAAAAGCATTAACTAGGACTTAAACAAGCAAGCAAACAACAAATTAATAAACTACACAGAATCACAAAACCTACAGAAAATGACATCAACTCAGACCTGCACATCTGATCTAACCATTATTCTTACCTGATTGAGGTAAGTTTAACTGTACATTCATGGAGAGCAGTGAGAACAAGCACATCTGGGTTACATGAATAAAGACAGAGAACTCAAACTCTTGAATTTGACCTCCAGTTACCACATGCATATTACACATACTTCATTTAACAATACACTTGAGCAGAAGAAGAGAAGACACCCTGACACATCACCTCTCTTCTATCACTCAAAGAACCAGTAGTCCAGAAGAGAGGGAACTAACCTTCAAGTTTTACTCAAAAATGGCCTTGAATGCTGAACTTCATACGTATTAGAAACGTCAATTTCTCTCTCTCTTTGTTGCAAATCGTAGCAACACAAACATTCGGCCCCACTGCTCGTTTAGCCGGCGCCTTGTACTTTAAGAATTACATAAAGAGGCATTGGACTGTGAGTGCCTGGCTTGACACTACAGGTCCATCCAAGAAATGATTTGGCTGATGAACACGTTAGGACGAAGATGGAAACCATAAGCTGCCTCGAAATGAGGTCACTGCTATCAAGCGCGAGCTCATTGGGCTCATGATCTCCGTGCCTCCAAATATCCAGTATCAGTTGGGAGACGCCATTGGCGTTATAGCGGACAGCGACTTTTGGGAGAGATGGGACTCCTTGGTGGATGTTCGTTGTTGAGCTGCTTGGATTGAACACGCGCAAGGCTGAAACCATCTAGGATCTGGTATCTCGTCTAACGCCCGATAATCCTACAATCAATAACGGAGTGCTCCAAGTCGCCCATTCGATCTTTAAGAGATGGCGGCCTCTATACCGGTCCGATCCCCTATTCACCGAAATCAATCATGTCCTGGGCAGATTTGGAAACCCGTTCTTGGGTTTGGTTGAGGTGAGCCAAACTATATTCACCAACGATACGCTCTACAAGAGTCAGGACTAATGCGGAGTGCCTAGAGTACAGATGCACTTATCGATCGAAACCAGGCAAACAAAGCCATGCTCTTGCAGCTATTCGCAACATTGAATCTAATTGTCAAGCTGTTCTACGATCTCTCAGTACGACTAGTATATGAGCCGCCACCTCGACACCTTCGACACTTCAACTCTTTACCCTCTTCTCCCCCAGTGCCATCATAGTAAACATTAAGAAAGGTTTTGCTCTGCTTGACAAAGGAAAGTGCCATTTATATAACATCTTGTCTATTGTTTGAAGAAGACATTTTCTTGTACTCTTTAGTGATACCCTGAGCTCATACCAGAATCATGTTAATTTTTAAAATGGAATAACTGCTTTCCTAGGCTGGGCAGGGGTTGCACAGTAGCTGTACCAAAAGGTACGCTTACTTATCACCTATTTCTGTGACAAATAAGCCCCTGGGAAACACAGTGCTCCTCTCAAATACGAGGTGGTACTTTATGGTTTTCCCTAGTCAACTTTCAGAAGTAGCAGAGATTTTTCTGCTAGCTGAGATACCACGAGAGAAGCAATTTTTGTTAAAGGCGGAAATAAGCCTGAGGACTGTTCCTGTTTGTTGACTGCTCCAAATGGACTCAGGGCTATGCAGACCCCTTATGGATGTAGGCTTGTACACACATCCCAAAAAACTTACATTCAGAGGGCTAGATCTTAGATCAGCCGGTGTCAGTGACTAGAGCTCTGTCAGCCCTAAATTTAGACATGATGTGCAAGTGAAAATAATGGACACTGGGTTAAGATTGGAGGAGCAGACACCAAAGGTGCAGGATAGATTTACGGGGTTGCTTTTATTTAGCACCGTACCCCTCCTGAATGTTCTTTGTTATAGGAAGAGCGTGGTGATAGGGGCTGTAGTGGACTCAGTATTAATTCATGTCAATTATAACCTAAATGGATTGTGTGGGAGCAGTAGTCTGTCATCACATAAATATGGCATTGGAATGCCTATACACAGTCTCTATTTAAAAAAAAATAAAAAATGTGGGGATGACTTTTAATGCTGTTGTTAGGCACAGCTTTTCTTTTCCTTACAATCTCTTGTCTCTTCTTTTCCTTTCTTTTTGAGGTTGCTGAATGATTTGGCAGTAGCAGTCAGAGCAGCCGTAACAAGTTTTCCTGAAAAGCACGCATTTGGGGAACTTGGCAGTGAAATTTTTGTAGCAGTTTGTTGATGTGTTTTTTTTTTATCTGTAGTGTTTTCTGTATTGTTGGGACTGCCTTCGTACCTCTCAATTCTTCTCAATGCTATCTGATAAAGTTCTGTCAAATATTGAGGAAAAAACGCTATCAACAGAGTCAGTGCTGCCAGACAAATCCAGGAGGAATTGGAGTGAAAGTAGTTAATGCTGCCGCAACAACCAACTAAGCAGAATTACGCTGATAGCAAGGGATTTTTTATACTGCCTGATAGTCAATCTGTCTCTATACAGAATTTAATAGCAGATGATAGTAAAGCTCCTGTTTGTCAAACCTGAGGTGGTATCAGCAGCAATGATACTCCATCTACAGTAAAACATGCGATGGGCCTGGTCAGTGTCATGCTGTATGTTACAGCTAAAACAGAGCAAAAGCTTTATTCAGTGAGAGCTGCAGTTTTATTTTGGGTGATAGGAAAGATGCCCTTGAAATTTTACTTCAAGAAGTGTGACAGAATCTTAATTTTGTTAATGGCCAGACGCAGTGTTCAATAGTGATTTGGGTGTTTGCTTATTTTCAGTCTTGTGGTGTGGTGGCTTTGTTCTAAACTCTGTTTATTAAGCAGAGAGATGGGGGGAGGAAGTGGTTACTGGAATGCAGAGGGAATTTCAGGAGCTATCACTTTAATGCATTTGATGATGGGATGCTCTGATGCAGCGCTTCTTCGGTGTGTGCTGCCAGTTAAATCATGATTGAATGTGATTTCTGTTTACCAGGTTCTACAAGAATTTCAGATAATTGCCAACCCAGAGCTGGCGCTCACTGATAAAAGACAAATCCCTTTGGCTAATTTTCTTCGTGGCTGATTTTCTTTCTCTAGTCACTAGGTGGCAAAATACTACTTTGAAATTCATGAATCCTTTCTTTTAGAAGAAGATAACTGCCCAGAGTGGTAAGAAATCTGTAACAAGTAAAGTATGAAGTAAAAATAAGATAACTTTTGTTTTAAAATTTCTAATAAGAGCAACAATTCTACTATTCTTATAAATATAACCCCTGAAGTATTCTTCCATTACACTGTTCATGTGAGAATGGAATATACTTTCCCATAAAACTCAAATTACCACTTTTAGGGACTGTTTCTTCCTGATTACCCCCATGAAAGTTACGTTACTTAATGCCGTATGTTTAAATTATGTCATTAGCAAATGGCTTCATTCTTTGTGTTACCTTAGCACTTCGCAAATATGATCAGATTTGGTCCTTCTTCCAGTTTAAAAAACAAAACCTGAAGGCATCAACAGTTAAATGATTTGGTCAAAATTATGCAGAAAGCCAATCTTAGGAAGAATCCCCATTGAGTGACTTTAAGTATGAGACTGAATTTACCAAAGCTTACTAAACTCTCTCTGTTCTGGGAAATCTTGTTGCTTCTGTCCTTATCTTTGTCAGTCCCTGTGAGCTCCTTAAGTCTGTATAACTGCTAACCAACATGTTCCTTGTTTCAGCAATGTGCAAACATCTCCAGATGTCAGGAATTGCATGCATTTTAATGGCCCATCCTTGTGACCGTTGTCCACACTTAATTGGGAATAACATTGAGCATAACAAATTTTTACACACTTGCGGAATGTCAGTAATAAAAAAGAAATGAACACTGTGCCAAATATGACATCATAATGCTGCAGTGTTAGATGACACAAATTCAGTGGGAGAGTTTCAGTCAGCACGAGATCACCAAGGAAAACAAGAGCAAAGCAGAGCTGAAGGGAACAAGCAGAGTGGCTCCAAGAGGTCAGGACAATAAACAAACAGCAAACAAAAAAAGAGAAGTAGTATCTGAAATATCACATCAGTATCCCAAATGATGATGGGGGAGGAATATTTTTAAAAGAGAACTCAAACTAAGAGTGCATTTTTTTCTTCTTGTCTTGAGGCAGAACAGAAGATTTAGCAAAGTTTTGCAGGAATAAGGAAAACTCACCTTGTGGCCTGTTCTCAGTGTGGAGTGAAAGCATGTGGGACAGCAGTGATTTTCACTATGGCATAGCTGTGTTTTTCTAGGGTGTATTAGCTTGTGAGGTGTTTCTGAGTCACATATACTATTAAAAAACTTGCTCTTTTCCAGCTGGAACAGATAGCTGCTGTGGGCATTGGTTGCTGAAAGTGCTGCCTGTGGATAGACTGGCACAAATCAAAGTCAACATCTGTGCATGGGCAATCTTAGCCTATTTTCTCTTCTGTTACAATTGGGGCGTATGTTCTCTGCCTCTGTTTGGCATGCATCAAGACAAATGAGTGGTGCAGGTCAAAGTAGTGATTCAGACTGCTGTAGCTGGGTAGGAAAATCCTCTAGGTGGCAATAGGAAATGATTTGTTGAGTTTGTTTTTCTTACCTGTTGCTTCAGCTGCAAACTTCACTTCTCTGGAATCACACTGTTGGGCTGTGTATGGGGGACATCTCTGTACTCCTCTGCGCCTTCTGTGTCTGCTCCAATAGAAAAGCAGATTGTGATTTATTACAGAGCATGATGATGTAAATACTACCGTGTGCTCGACAACCGCATTTATTTTTTTTAACAGGAATCACTGGCAATATAGATTATTGGTGATGCATCCTGTGTGCAGTTCACATATGTGTTGAACTTCAGGAAGAAGAAACCAATTGTTCTTTGTCAGGCACTCTCTGTTTTCCTTCCTTGATGGTATTCCCTACCAGCAGAACGAGCTGGGGGCAGAGCTACACCCGTTTGGGTAAGGAAAGGACGCTGTTGTACACTCCAGCCATTGGCAGACTGGAGTTTGTCTTAATCACTTTAACAGTATTAGAACTTAGCAAAGTAATGGCAGGAGTAGTGCATTGCTATTCAGAGGACTGGGGAAGAAAAAGCCTCTGCACTGTTTAAATTTTATTTAAATTCTCAAAAGAGAACTTGTGTGGAACTGAAGTAGTACATAAATTACATGTATGGCCATTGCCTCTATAGAGCAGGGTTGTATTTAGAGCTACTTTTCTCCAAAGGCCAACCCTTCCTTTTTCTCAAACTAGTTCTCTTTCGTTCTTTTCTTCCTCTCTTCATATGCTATGCATAAATGTGCATTATTTTGCATAGAATATATATATTTGCATAATATTACATAAGCATAGGGTTTGTTTTCCCTTAACACCCACTCCAGGCATTCAGCATTTCCATTTCATACCTAACTATTCTGTGTGCAGCTCTATTCATTCCCCAGCCTTTCTATCCACCCACTCAGTCCTCAGATTCAATCCCCAGTTCCCTCTGCTAGTTCACTCAATGCGCACTCACCTGTTTGTTTTACGTATGTCATATACCCCCTAATTGGAGACACTCATTGCAGCTTCATCTGCGTGTTCCCCCTTCCTCTTGTCTTTTATACAACAGGCAGAGGATGCTAGTTTGTGTACATGTGTGGGAGGTGCTGAGAAGGGGAGAGGGGACTGCTAAGGAGGACCTAGGATGTATACATGTATTCATAGTGGGGAAAAAAAGTATGTGAGAGCCCTGGGGAAGGCAGTGCCACACTGCACAGGAGTGCTGCTGAGGAGGAGGTGGTTGGCCCAGGGGAGCCTGGGGAACAGGGTTTAACCTCTGTGCTTTCTTCTCCCAGGGAGCTGCAGCAGCTTCAGGGAGCAGTGCAGCTGAACGCAGCCTCTTCCTTCTCTGCCCTGCCCTGGGAGTAAGCAGCAGGTGGGAGTGCAGCACAGGCTCTGCCAGCTCCCATGCCCCGGGGAGAGAAAAGAAACCCCTGCCTTCAGCAGCATCACCCACTGCCTGCTCTTGGGTGAATAGGGAAGAACGAATCCCCTCCTCCTCACCCCCTTTGGGGCTCTTCATGGTGCTTAGCTCCCTTCTTCTCACTCCCAGTACATTGCATGGACCCCCCCCAGTTTGAATGCCAGCTCTCTTAAGTAGGTTACACTCCAGCACCATTCATTTTTATAATTCAGTTTTAACCCACCAGGTATAGCAGTGGGTTGATGCTGAGTTTTCAGTATATTTTAAAATTACCAGTACATCAGTCAGTTTTGATTATTTATGCAGTTGATCCTGAGGAGCTGTAACCCTGGTTTCACCCACACTGAATGCTAAATGTAAAGTGCTTTGACACTCAGGAGCTCTCATTTCCCTATCAAGACATCTGTTGTTGAAAAGGAAAGTAGCTTTTGCATAAGGCATTTATTTATTGCTTACCAGTTCCAGTGACTCTTAGATGTCTGAGCAGAGCTTTATTTAGGAAAAGTAAGATCGTTGCTGTATAAAAGTATAAACTACAGCAATGCTGTTAAACAGCCTCGTATAAGGAAGGGGGGGGGGGGGGGAGATTG
>JANHGO010003777.1:0-11485 GCA_024606505.1 Aquila spilogaster | reverse complement strand
TAGCCTAATTTAGGGAAGGGAAGGAAAATATTCGGTAACAGAGTAAAGAAATCTTGAGAGTACATTTGCCAGAGACAGCGATAGTGAAGTTACTACTATGTGAACTGTACAAATCATAAAATAAACAGACTTAGTTAGGGGTTTGCCCTTCTGAAGGTTCTTTCTCCAGTTTCAGTCCAATAAGATTTCAAGAGCTGTCACTTACAGAACTGGCAGCAGAGGTAGGAGACACTTCAAGCACTGAAAGAGTTCGTAGCTGAAATGAATTAACAGTAAGAGTAGACTGAAGGAAACTTTTCAGCAGCCACAGGCAAATTTCAATTTTAAAAATGCATTACCTTTTGCAGAAGTGCTGAATGCTCTCAAAACAAAGTATACATGGAAAGTGTTTCTTCTGGGGTTGAGTTACACTGAATCCAAATGGACAGAGCTTGATTGAACTGATATACCAGCATAGTTTGCAAAGTACTTTCAATTAATGTGATACATTCTGGCAGTAAAATTAATTCCTGCTTTCTCTGAAACAGTAGTTTAATTGTACCTAACAAAAGCTGTCAAAAGAATAAGCAGCATTTGCCTTTGCAAGTATTGCAAATAGTACCATATTATGGGATTGCACTTAAAAACACAATGCCTTTGTAGTTCTTGTAGAGAGCCTGCATCTTTTTCTTCTGTTGCCTTTAGAATAGTACATTGCTTAGAAAGATGATTGTACAGAAGGATTATGCAAAGCTGAAACTTCCCCTGTGTGAGCCTGTTGTACTTTATCAACATAGCAGAGTCAGTTCAGCAGTATTGCAGAGGGGAAAAAAAAAAAAGCCTAATGCAATGTGTGCATGAGCATTGCTTTTTGACTTATGGAGAAATTGCATTTGTCATAAATACGTGTATTCCCTTGGACTAACTTTTGAGACAGAGTGGGGTATATGCATTGTAAATGTTCATAGCAGGTCTCACGTGAATTCAAAGTCCTGATCATCTCCTGTTCAGTTAAATTTCTGGATCCTAATCTGAGTGACACAGCAGGAAATCCAACATGTACAAGCCCTCACATTGAATCACAGTGAATTTGTGGAAGAAATAGGTGTATCACATTAAGTGTTTGCTTTGGATAGATTTCTCTCGTCTAAAATACTGAGCGTCACTGAATGTACTTTATATTCAGGTGCCCTCAAAACAATACTTCTTTAGGTAACATAGCTGTTAAATACAACCTGTGTAAGGATATTAGAGGGACAAAAGAAGGTAGAAGGTAAGCTGGAGTTGACATGAAATGGGTGTTTAAAAATTAGATGATTTGGAGGTGTCAGATCAGGAATTTAAAGTAAAATGTATAGAGCTGCTGTTACTAAAAACAGTGCTCAAAGTGTTAACAATGTGATGCAGTATGACAGGAACCTCTGCCATCCCTTTGTGTCAGTTACACTTACAGATTTGCACCAGAGGATTAGGGAGCTGGGCTCTTGGCTGACTCCCTGTTTCCAAATACGTTTTTCAGATTCGGTTCCAGTTCAGTTTCAGCTGTAACTGAAGTTGCTCTGGTTTGCAGCTGCACAGAATAATTAAATTGAACTCATTCTTTTACCAGATATGCTTGCTCCAGGTCTTTCCAAATATCTAGGCTGGATGATAACCTTTTGGCCTTTTGTCTGTATCATTGTTTTTAATAATACAGTGTGAGGTCAGTAGTGTTACGAGACAGGCTGAGAACCTTCTGGGAATGTCTTCTACCACCAGTGGCCAAACGGCTGTGCAGTGAACCATTCTCTGCCCGGTTTCTGCTTGAAAAAGAGATTCAGATATGGAACAGCCAGCTCAGTCCTGACCAACTGTATGAAAAGTTGCAATGAAATTGTGCTTTCCATCTCATCTTCTGGTCTCATAATGTTGCATGTGATTTTGATGTGTAGTTAGGCCTTGTGACTCCTCTTTAGGGGTAGTTGCGTTGGTCTCGTGTCTTCTCTTTTCTCTCGACTGATAAGATCTGTATCTTTTCTTTTGACAGGTAATTGGAAAGGATGATGTGGCAGTGCCGTCCCACCTCTACAAGGTGATCCTTGCCCGGCGGACCCAAACGTCCACGGAGCCTTTGGTACTGGGGGCTTTTGTGGTTCCAAATGATCCCATAGGCTTCAGTCACCAGCTGACTGAATTCCAAGTAAATATTGAAGATCTGGAAAAAATGTCGGGTTTGGTTTTCTTCCCCCAAGTGGACAAAACCAAAGATGTTAAAAATATCTGTGAGGTGGACACCTGTAAACTGATGGGATTCAAGGAGTTTACATTGTACATCGTTACTCGAAAAGTGCAGAGTGCCCGGACATTGCACCGGTTGGAGAAAGCCATGTCAGAGCTAAAGGAGGCAGGAATTGAACCTGATGAATATCTTCTAAAGCTTCACAAGAAGAAGGAGGAAGAATTACGGCAGGAAAAAGAAATAGCAGCTAGAGAGGGGAAGGCTGGCTGAGTACTTGGTTAGGAAGATGCTTTTTTTGTACCTTGAGGGGGGAGCCAAGGCAAACAGAAAAGCTGTGGCTTTATAAATTATCCTTTTTTGAATTATGAAAACAATAAAGAAACATTTGGAAGTTGTTGGATTTGGAATAATGTTCATTCTTGTGTAACGTGATGCCCACACATGGTTTGCTGCAGTATTTAGATGTGGGAAACGAAAATGACCCCTTTCTGGCATGAATGGATTACAGGACCTCCAGAAAAGGCTTTGTGCTATTTTCCAAGCCAGACGTCAGACTTGGGGGTTGTATGGAATCCCTTCTAGGAATACAATAAAAATAGATGGTAGACACCTTGGGAGTATAACTGGAATGTGTCTGAATGTAATTCAGCCTGCAATTGTCTTTCAGTATGATGCTATAGAAATGGTAGTTTCTGGAGGTTTGTCAATTAAGTAAGAAATATATTTAACACTTTTAACAGAGGCTTGTAAGGCATAATCGGAATCCCTTGCAGTCTTTATCTAGTTGTGGCAAACAGAGCAGATTGTCCCTTACCTCTCCTGACCTCGCGTTCTTTGGATACTTCAGCATGTCAGTAGCTGTCAACTGCTGTCATTTGCAGTGGGTTTCTTCCATTCATGTGTAGGCCTCCAAATTTAAAAAATCCCAGAACAATTAAGGCAGAGTTTACACAGGTTGCTGCCGGTGTAGATTAGGTCTTCAGAAATTAATGTAAGCCTACTGTTTCAGTTTCACCACTAAGTTTGGATAAATGAGTGTTGTATCCTGTGGGATTGTCTGGAAAGAAAGTGTAAAAACGGGCAATATTTAGAATATTTGCTAATGGTAAGAATCTTTATGGAAAAAACCTTTCATAGCTTTAAAGGAGAACTAATAGTTACTGAGGAGGATCTTGCGCTGGGCTGGATTGGGTTGTTTTCATGAAGAATGAATCAGGAGCATTACTTGGATGTTGTGAATCACTGATGTGGATGTTCTAAAAGCAGTCTAGTTTCCTTTGTCTCAGTTCAGTGCACTATTGAAAAGCAGATCACTTTATGATGTGATTATGGTTCCCATGATACTTTTGTGTTTGCAACGAACACTTTTACAAAATCCATACATCTTAAAACCAGGGAAGCGTTCCTATCTAAGGCCATCATAAAAGCTTGCTACCCACATAAATTAGAGAAAAAATGGGGTAAAAGCCTCACAAAACGTTTGCTCATTTCAATTTTAGCCCAGAATTTGGTTATTAATCTTATGAAGTGTAACAAAACAATCACAAAAGGACAAGCCACCTCTTGCTTTGTGAAACCTGTGTGTCGATGTATGGTGCCTCATGTCAGCCTTTGTGGAAGAGGAACTTGGTCATTGCTTTTTGCATTCTTTTCCACATTATCCACATTACTTACGATTTTAATTAAACCTTCCTGCTTCCTGTTTATCATTCATTTTTTTCAGCTGAGAGGACAGATGCCCAAACACTCCTGGATGCAGCTGAAAACAGATCACTGTACTTCAGATATGCGTCCATCCATAGCAAAAACCTCTTGTTGGTAAGGAACTCTCTGTCTTCCTGCTGCCACAGCATCAAAGTGCCAGGGGTGACTCACTTGATGGAGGCTAGCTATGGAGAGCATCTGCTCCCCTAACAGTACCTCCTTGGGCTTTCTTTGCCCCACTAAGGCAAGGCCCACTTACCATAGTTTTCATGCTTGCTGAGCCATATCCACATGAAATTGCTTCAAGATCCTTCATGAGCGTGGTGCTTGTGCCTATGTCCAACTTGTGTATGAGTACTCGCTTGGCCCAGGAGTCCTTAAATTGAGGAGGCTGTCCTGTGTTCCTCTGCTGTTTCAATGTGTTTGTTTCTAAATCTAAATAAGTTGACTAGCGAGGGAAGCTGACAGCCAGTCTGGTCGTGGCGTGATGCAGTAATTTTCTGATATTCCATTGACTGCCTACTCTTGATTGTTGCTGCTAGTCTTGAATCAGGGTGGAAGTGGTAGTGAATAGGAGGATGATGTCTATAATAGTGCAGTGAGAGCTGCTGCTGTGCCCAGGGACTCTCAGCTCCTGTCTTCGCCCTACTTCAGGGCTGTTCATGCTGTAGTCGGTCCGGGTTCAGTGCACTTTTGGGATTTGGCCTTTTGGTGGCAGGCTGCCTCTGCAGTGTCAGCCTGGGTGGCCAAAAATAGGAATTGAGAATCTCTGGCCCGTGATAACTGTCTTTCTGCTTGTGATACTGAGACACCCATTTAAAATGAATTGTTTCAAGCGTTGTATTGACATCAGGGCAGTATGGAGCTAATCATTTTTCCTGGACAAGGGTTTTGGCAGTAACATTTGAAAGTGCCTTTAAATTGTTCAGCCAAATTGTGTATTTGCACCAGAGATGATTTTGAGTCCAGCTTCTTTGTGACTCTCATTCTAAATGAGGATTTAACCCTCCAGTGCTACTGCTTTGCATCTGTACGTGAAACTTAGTGAGGAACAGTTTTCAGTTGTGCTGTTTATTTTTGTGTGGTCGGCTCACTTTGGAGCTCTGTTTTACGGTTTTCAGTTTGCACTTCAGTGGAAAAAGTGGATCTCATCAGCTAGCTGTGCTGTGATAACTTGTGGGGAAACACTCCCTGTCCTGAGGAAGGTAATGTGTATTAGATACATCAGGCAACAGCTGGAAAGGGAGAACCTACATACCCGGAAACTTGAGGGTTTCGTTCATGAAAGGATTTCTGAGGTGCTACAACACCCAACTTTGTGTCCTGTCCATCGTTGGTATCATCTCCCCTGATGGAGACGGTTGAGTGGCCCATAGAACAACTGGTGATGTGTAGATAGCAAAGCCCAGGATCTGCAGAAGTCGCCAGCGTGTCCAGCAGAGAGGGCACTGAGTTTCACGGAGGTTTTTTGGTCATGAGCCTTTTTGTGGAATTGGTTTTCATGGGAAAACGATCAAATAGAGGCCCTTCTGGCAGTACATCACCCAGCTGAGATGGTGGGTGGGAGGGGGCAGAGGGGATGAAGCCAAGCTCTTGTCAGTGGTGCCCAGTGCCAGGACAAAAGGCAATGGGCACAAAGTAGAGCACAGGAGGGTCTCCCTGAACACCAGGCAGCACTGTTGCGCTGTGTGTATGCTGGAGTTCTGGCTCAGATACTCAGGCTGTGGGCTCTCCTCCCTTGGAGATGTCCAAATGCTGCCGGGATGTGTGGCTGGGTCTCTTGCACTAAGGTGGTCCTGGTGGGACCAGATGGACCCAGAGGTACTGCTAACCTCACCCAGACTGTTGTGCTGCGTTTTAACCTGTTGGAAGCGAACCCCAAATCCTTCTGTGCCCATCCTGTCCCCATGTGTTTGTTGCCTGGCAGTGAAACTCTGGAGGAATTATGTATAAAGCCCGGTGTACTCCTGCTAGTAGCCTGGCTCAGTGGGGAACTGAAGAGCAATTTTGCTGTTATTTTTGAATTTTGAATTGTCTTCTCCTGCAGTCACACAGGAAAAGCTTTTCTCACCATGCAGCGAAGCAGATCAGCAATCGGCGGCCTTGTGGGAAATGTTCCTTTTTTTTCTGATTCAGGTCCATCTAATCAGCTCCACCTACGCAGTGGCGGTGGAGCCAGTTCTCTCACACTTCCTAACAGCTATCTGCCTGTGCAATTAATGGCTTATCTGCTTTTGCCATGGCTTGGAAGAAAAGGCTGAACAAGAGCTTTAAGTATTTGCTTAAAATATCAGAAGCGTCTCTGTGGATGCTCTGGGGTGGATGCTACAAACATCCCCCCCACCTTCCTGTGCTGTAAAATATTACCGAGCAATTGGCCGTTCCCGCCGTGCCCTTCAAACAGGGCAGGTTTCCCACCCGCCACGTGAAAAATTAATGGCTGTGGCGACATAATGTTCCCAAAATACTCACTTCGAGGAGCTGAATGAGAGGCTTTTGATGTTGGTTGGAAGGTCTGGTGGTTGGCATCCCGGCTTCCCCGCCGGCGCTTCAGAGGCTGGGGAGAGAAGCAGAAAATGGAATGAAGTGCTTCCAGCTCTGCTTAAGGAACAGAGTGGAGGTGGTTGAGTGATCACAGAGGTGAGCTTGGTTTGTGCCAAGAATAAGTATTTTCTAAGAGAACAAATACAGACCCTTGCATACCTTCTCGAGCAGCTCTCAGCAGCTGATGGGGCAAGGATCAGCATCAGGCATGGCTGGAGCTGGGAGCAGCATCCCTCCTGATGCTGCTCATAGTCATAGAATATCCCAAGATGAAAGGGATCCATAAGGATCGTTGAGTCCAACTCCTGCCTGCACACAGGACTACCCAAAAGTCAGATCATAATAGAATTGTAGAATGTCCTGTGTTGGAAGGGAGCTATGAAGATCATTGAGTCCAACAGTGTCAAGTCTCATCCCAGATGCATCCCTCTGGAGGGGACCAGTCTGTCTCCTTGACTGTGTAAGCTAGGCAGCTTGGATCAGGCCATCCAGCATCATTGTGGACCAGAGCCTTGATCTGTAGTAGACGGGTTGGCATTTGTGACTTGCTCACTGGGAATGCAACACTGCAGAAAAGTTGCAAAAGTGGAAGGAGGAGCAAATGAGAGCTATGTGTCTCAGTCTGATTAAAATCACACGTGGATTCTACTTCATAGAATCACAGATAGGCTTGAGTTGGAAGGGACCTTAAAGAGCACTGAGCTCCAATCTTCTGCCATGGGCAGGGCTGCCCCTCACCAGCTCAGGCTGCCCAGGGCCCCATCCAGACTGGTCTTGAATATCTCCAGGGATGGGGCACCCACATGTCTCTGAGCAGTAGTGCTAGTGCATCACCCCCTCCTGAGTAAAGAATTTCTTCCTAACTTCAAGCTCAAATTCAAGAGTAACTATTTATGTAAACTCCAGCCTTACACATTCCTCCTCGCATGGCTGTTTTGTGACCTAGCTGATCTCTTTCCCAATGCAATGCCCCAGGAGCAGGCTGTCCATGCCTAAGCAACTGCATGGCAAAATTAAACAGTGGCTGAATTCAACAGTCCAGCAGCTGTAAAAGTGGGCTTGGGTTTGAATGCAACACCCAATCATTATAAGCTGCAAGATTAATGTGGTAAAGTATGACAGTTGGACTGGATGATCTTAATGTTCTAATCCAACCTTAATGATCCTGTGATTCTGTAACTTCAGGCTGTGAAAGCAAGGTGAGAAAGCCAACCTAACCCATGGTGGTGCCGGAAGGGAAGATGCTCTCACATCTTATCTGGGGAACCTGGGAGCCCCCTGATACCCATCAGGGCTGGCAGATGAGCACAGCAATTGCCTGCTGCACATTTGCGTGGGTGACAACTTCTGAACCTTTCCTTCCTGCTTTGTCACAGGCACCCCATAGCTTGTTGAGCAAATGTAACAGCAGCTGCAAAAGGCTGCAGCAAAATTTCCCCAGCTCCTTTTGGTGCTTGCCATCTGTCAATGGCTTATGGGCTGGTTTGGCCCAGTTCTGTGACTAATGGGGTGTTTGGATGTTTTAATGCATGGGGAGATTCCACAAAGTGTGTTGACGCATAGTTTTAGGGTCTGCTTGGGGCTGTGAGAGAAGAGTATTCCTCCAGGGTTGTGCTTCCATTGCGTGAGATCTCTGTTGTATGAGTAGGTGATTCGCATGGCCTTCACCATGCTGATCTCTCTCTGGGCATGGCCTTCTCCTTCCCTATGGCCTTCTCCATCCCCATGGGCTTCTCCACCCCTATGATCTCCCTCACCCTCCGTACACACTCGCAGCCGCCGCTTGGCTTTGTTCTCACCCCCTGGTGCTCCCCCTCTGTCGGAAGCTGCCGTCACCAAAGTGAGCGCCTTGCTCTTGCTAATAGCAAAGTAATCAATTTGAGTCACTGTATACATTAGTAATGACCATGTAATTCTAGTGCAAATTAGGTTTGGGCAGGCTGTGAAGCCCGAGACATCTCGTCTTCCTGAGCAGAGCTTGGATTTACAGTCCTCTGGGGAAGGCCATGGTGAATACCACCCCCCGCCCCCCGTGCAAATCCTTCCTTGATTGGATACAGTATGGTCGTCTGATTAAAATTGTGCAGTGGTTCAGAAAATGATTTTCAGCCAGTGCTTCACAGTAAATTACTTTTTTTTCCTTCTTTTTTTTTCCCCCCTCTCCAGACAACAAATTTTTACCTCGATTACAGCCAGACGCTGAAATGCAAAGCTCAAGAAAGGCAGATCAGCAGCGAGGTGAAGAGGGAAAGAGGGCAAGGGAAGCACGGGGTGATGGTGGTGACCACCTGCCATGGGCCACCTCCAGTGCGCAGATGTGAACCTCCCATGAGCCCAAAGACTTTGACTCTCCTATTGATGCCACCCATTGAAAACCCATTTCTCTTTCTTTTTCCATCAAAGTTTGCTGGTGTCATGGGTGTGTGAGGGGCAAAATTGGAAAAGTAGCATGCAGATGTCCCATGGACTTGTGTTTTCTGTGTTAGCATCCTAGTGACACGTGGGGATCTTTGTATCCCTAAGGTCTCACCTGTGCTGGCTTGCACATCCAAAGCACCCTTGATGCTCTTCTACATGGGGAGAGCTCCCTCCCTCTCATAGTGGGACTTAGCAGGAGGGATCTATTAAGGCCAGTGTGAATCTCCCACGTTTTTTTGTATCAGAAATAATGTAGCCAGCAGGAACAGGAAGGTGATCATCCCTCTGTACTGGCACTGGTGAGGCTGCACCTTGAGTGCTGCATTCAGTGTTGTGCCCCTCACTACAAGAAGACATTGAGGCCCTGGAACATGTCCAGAGAAGGGCAACAGAGCTGTGAGGGGTCTGGAGAACAGCGTGATGGGGAGCTCCGGCTGAGGGAGCTGGGGTTGTTCAGTGTGAAGAGGAGGCTCAGGGGAGACCTCATCACTCTTTACAACCACCGGAAAGGAGGTTGTGTCAAAGTGGAGGTTGGCTTCTGTTCCCGGGTGACAGCAATAGGATGAGAGGTGATGGCCTCAAGTTGTGCTGGGGGAGGTTCAGGTTGGATATTAGGAAAAACATCTCCAAAAGAGTGGTGATGCAGTGGCACAGGCTACCCAGGGAGGTGGTGGAGTCACCGTCCCTGGAGGTGTTCAAGAACTGTGGAGATGTGGCACTGAGGAACATGGTCAGTGGGCACATTGGGATGGATTGAGGTTGAACTTGGTGATCTTAGTGGTCTTTTCTGACCTTAATGATTCTGTGATTCTATCTTCTTGAGATGCCCAAAAGGAGTGTCAGGAGCTGAACCACCCTGCCAGGGTTTCTGAAACATCTTAAGCCCTCTCCCTGCAGGAAAAAATGTCTCTGAATGTGACTCTGGTGCTGATGAGTGTCCCAATTTCTGTGTTTAAGCCTCAGGGAACAACGAGGTGTAAAATCCCGTCTTTCCTCATGGATTTTCACAGCCCTTGAACCCACCCAACTGGTGCCAATCCGGAGCCAGGCACTGGATCTTGTCACTCACCTGGCACCATTTGAGCCTGGCTCCAAGCAGCCCCCATCCCATGACAGGGGGCTGTGTCTGTGCAAAGAGGTAGGATAAGGAATAATAGCAACATAATCATGACCCAGTTAAATGCTGTAGCCAATGCATGCTTGAGAAGGAGTTGTTGGTGGAGAAGAGCAAGGGGATGAGATGAGTAACTTATTGACTGGGGGTCCCTGTGTCATTTAAAGCGTCTTTGAATGTGTGCTAAGGCATTTTGTGTAGGTGGTGGCGGTCACACACGGAGCTGAAGATCTGCATTTAAGGTCCTTTCCTTTTCCTAGAGGAAACAGCCTATAATGAGTTTAATGTACACTGTATTTAGGTTGTATGTTTGTGCTCAAATAAATGTAAAACTGATTTCCCCCCTTTGTTTGCATGCGGTGCAAACAAGTGGGGAAGATTTGTCCCAAACAACATCAGCTCCCCACCTTCCTCTCAACACAGGTTCTTCTCGGCTTTGTATTGGCTCCGTGGGAAAGGAGGAATTGCGGTGGAGGGAAAGGTTGTTATTTAAACGAAGAAAATCTGTTTCACAGCGTATTGGCACTGAGACTGCAACGGTGTGGTTGCCCACTCCTCTCTCGGTCCCCACAAGTTTGTCCCTCACTGGGGATGATTAGTGCCTTTGTCTGTCCAGTTCGAAATGTCACATTTCCTGCCGCAATTAGAAGGAGCTTTTATCCGCAGGGTGTATGTGCGTCCAAGGGGGTGTTTTCATTCCCACTAGGTGAATGTTTCAGTAAGCAACGTCCAACACGTCGCACAAATACTTGAAACGTTTTAGTATTACTAAAAGGCTGTTATTGCTGCTCGCACGACCTTTCAGAGATCGCTGGGAACTCACAAGATGGAATGCGCTTATAAAAGGAAGCGTGGTCTTATTTTTAAGCTGGGGCACGGGAGAGAGTTGGTTTAAGTGTGCTCAGTTCCCAAAAGGAACCACTCTTGCTCTGGCAAGGCCAGTGCCACCCCTCCTGAGGTCCCTCTTGGCAGCTGGCAGCAAACCTCCACCGCATTTTGGTGGAGAGAAGGCAAGAGATGCCAAAGGACACACATACAGTAGCCCATGGCAATGCACCAGCTCCATGCCCAGCTCCAAGGGTGTCAGCACCCCATTGCTGGAAAGGGATGAACCCATGCAGTGGGGCTATTTGAGCTGGGAAAGGGGCTGCAGGACTCTGAGGCAGCAGAGAATGTGCTAGGAAAATGCACAGGCCAAGGACAAGGCTTTATTTACTTAATTTACACCTTTACTTAATTGAAAACCTCTCTGGAGGTGTCCAAGGCAAGGTTGGATGGGCCCCTGTGCAACCCGATCTACTGCCTGGTTTAGTGGTTGGCAACCCTGCCCATGGCAGGGGGTTGGAACTGGATGATCTTTGAGGTCACAGAATCACAGAATTGTAGGGGTTGGAAGGGATCTCCAGAGATCATCCAGTCCAACCCCCCTTCCAAAGCAGGCTCCCTAGACCAGGTTGCACAGGTAGGCATCCAGGCGGGTCTTGAATATCTCCAGGCAAGGAGACTCC
>JANHGO010003776.1:0-26329 GCA_024606505.1 Aquila spilogaster | reverse complement strand
CGGGACCAAGGCCCTCTGCCAGGGCGGCTCGCTCTGCAGCAGGCGGGGGAGCGGCACCAGAAGCCGACGCCTCAGAGGCGGGAACGCGGCCGAGCGCTGAGGGGGCCGAGGTGGAGGCGGGAAGGGAGGGGAGGGCCGGGGGCGAGCAGACGGAGAGCGGCCGCGCCGATGTGATGAGTCACACGAAGGCAGCCAGACGCGTAGGTTCCTCATAGGAACCCGGAGGAAACATGAGAGTGCGTTCCTTATTACCTAATCCCCGCCTCAGGATTTCCCTACGCTCATCGTTTCCGCAGCCGTTGTCGCCTACGGCGGGCCCTGACAGGACGGGGCCCCCCGGGGCCGCCTTCCAGAAAGGGCTGCGCGAGCGGAGCGAGTTCCGCGAGGAAAAGCGCCCTTTCTGGAGCCCCCCCGGGGGGCCGAGGGACACCCGCGGGCCGCAGCGCGGCCGCTGTGCGGGGCTCCGCCTGAGGGGACGGCTGTGACGCGCGAGCGGGCGGCGCGTGGTGGCGGAGCGGCTCCGCGGGGCTCTCACAGAGCGCGGCTGCTGCCGCTGGGTTGTGAAAGGCTTTTCTCGGCTCGTTGTATTCCCTGCCAGCGGAAAGCTGTTCTAAGAGGGGCCGCGTCGGTGGACACCGGCGCTGAGCAGCTGGGGTTGTCACGGGGTTGGAGCAGTTTGCGCACGTGGGAAGGGATGGTGCCCCGAAAGTCGGCTGCGCCCTGAAAAAACGGCCGCGCGCAGAACTGTCCCCTCGTGTTAATGGACGGGGCTGAGCAACGCGCTGTTCTCCGCACGGCGGTCATCGCCGCCTTCTGCTGGGGCACGGTTACCTCGGGGCCAAACTGATCTTAGAGCGCATCGCGGTCTCGTGAATATGTAAAAGGCACGAGAGTTACGGCTGTGATTGTCACAGTTGGTCATAGTCCTCCGCTGCCAAAAGCGGCAGCAAATCGCGTGGCTTCTCCCCAAAGGATCTCTCCCAGTACGTTTGTCGCTCTCCCGGTTACGTATTTTCAGTGTAACGTTATTTAAGGATGCCAGGTAGATCTGAGGGGTACAAATGATTGCAGCTCTTTCAGAAGAGGCAGCCCGTGGCGGCGGCTGATGACATCATTGCTGTTTTCTTTTTTTTTTTCTCTTTAGGTTTGTACTGCGTCAGCCGTGAGTCACAACCGTCAGGAGAATGCGTTTCAGTGCAAGTATCCGAAATAACAGTTGTAAGTTCATTATTAGGTGTTTTTCAGTAATTCAGAGGCAGTTGGAGTTCCCAAGAAACTGTGATCTAAATAATCGGTGGTTTTATCATAGAATCACAGAATGGCCTGGGTTGGAAAAGGACCTCAAAGATCATCTGGTTTCAACCCCCCTGCTGCGGGCAGTCACCAAACACTAGACCAGGCTGCCCAGAGCCGCGTCCAGCCTTGCCTTGAATGCCTCCAGGGCATCCACGAGCTCTCTGGGCAACCTGTTCCAGTGCGGCACCACCCTCTGAGTGAAAAACTTCCTCCTAACATCTAAGCTCCATCTCCCCTGTCTTAGTTTAAAACCATTCTCCTTTGTCCTATCACTATCAACCTGTGTAAGCAGGTTTTAATTGTTTTAATTGTATAAACTCTGATTACAATGATTTCCTAGGAAGCGCGAGCAACATCAACAAGATGTACGATTAGCTTCATGTTGTATGACAAAGAGCAATTAAGCTATCCAAGAGAAGATTTTAAAAGCATTTAAGATAGTCTTTTTCTTTTTTTTTTTTTTTTGTTAATTGTGTGTTTCACAATTGTTTAAAACTCAGGAGTATCTGAGAGTAATACCTACTGTGCTTCATGTTGAAATGTTAGTTACCAGATGTCCTTGATTCATTTTGGCAGACCCATGTGCTTTTCGTCATTTGTCTGATTGCAAAGGACACTAATTAAAATGAAATAGAGTAGAACTTTGTACTCAGGATACTCTGTCAAGTTTTGGCACTGTGGTCATGTTAGTATTGTTTTGTTTCAAGATTAAGTAAAGAACTTATGGCCCTAAGCCATGCTGACATTTGTTTCTGGGAGGGAAGGTGAAAAACCATTCTTATTAACCTGCAATGTGGAACATATGGTAACTGTGGGTGGTAGGGCTAAGTTAGGCAGCCAGGAACCTGCATTCACTTCGCTGTGCAGAGACAGCGGGGTGGGCAATTGCCACAGAAGGTAGCCACAGTGCTGCTTGCTGCTGTCCAGAAAATGAAGCTCTAAATGCAACATATTATCAAGTAAAGCTCTAATCTGTGAGAGGTGCATTTGGTACTATTACAAAATGCTTATAGTGTTTAGTAACTCTGGAAGCTAAAATTAGAATGCCTGCCTGCACTCTGGATTGCTGGTAGCAGCAGTATGAATGGATCCTATGTGCTTAGGTCAAGTGAATGGAATAAACTCACAATTCATAAAGTTTTGAGGCTAAAATGAGTGGTTTACAACTTATTTTCAAGAGGATAACGCTTCTGCACCTGACCTAAGAAGGAAATGCAGGTGTTTGTATCCTGTTTTGACTTCATCGTGTTGTGTTTTAAGAAGGTTGTGTTAGAAAAAAAATGTTTTATGTTAGTCTTGAAAATGTATCTTCCTCTTTCTTGTTTTACTGGCGAGAAATAAGCAGGATTTATGCAGGCCTCAGGGAGATGACCTGAATAGTATGGAGTGCAAGGAGAAGTGCTTTTTAACTTTTTGTAACCTTTGGAAGTAATTCTTCTGCACTGACAAATAGGAAAAAAAAAGACGGGTTGTTAAAAAGCATTTGACAATAATATACTTGTTATATGTTCTGATACTATACAAAGGAGTATAATGGGAATACCTAATGGTGAATAAATTGCAGTCAAAGGTGATCTCTTAAAAATGCAGGGCTTTTGCAGTAAACCAGAGGTAATTTTAGAAGCTATATTCCATGTTCCTGGTCAGATGAAACCATCAGAAATGCGTGTATTTCAAAGCCCTCGACTGTTCTCATTTTGAAGGCAATTCTACTGTTGAATTTCCTGCAGTGTTGTATGTGAGATAATATATTAAATTCTACTTGTAATATACTGTTGAAAGAGCTTAAAATTCTATGTATTCATATGATCAATATCTGTCACCTTGTGAATGTGAATAGAAATCTGCATTCTTGTAGCTCTTAAAACACAATGATGTTATTGTTGCTCAACTTCACTAAAAATAATTTCAATTGTTTAAGAGTAAGAACAGTGAAAATTTAGAAGGAATACAGTGAGAAGGCTCTCGCTAACAAGCTTCATCAAGCTCCAATTTATCTTCTTAGCTTCAGCCTTTGCTCCTTTGCAGTTTGAAAAAGCACAGTATCTTCGGTCACCACAATTGTACTGGAACCTTCACCATAACAGTTACCCTATTCAGATGTTCCTATGAACCACAATCTCTCTCCCTCTTATGGTTTTTGGGGCCAAGTCAGCTTTTTAAGTTTATTATTCATTGACTGTTTTGAAATAACCAGGATTTCAGGCCTGAATCCCATTTCCAGCTATCACGGAAATTTCCAGTCCCATTCTAAAGGAAAATTCCATTTTCAGTATTCCACTCACACCCTTGCTTAGGAAAGGGGCTCCTTTGAATAGCAATAATGAGAAATGGGATATTAGTCCGTGCCTATTTAGTTAGATTTGGAAATCTGTTGGAGAAAAATATGCGAAAGAAAGAACAAATAAAAAGCTGGGCCCTTCAAAATGAGGGAATGTGTCTGGAACACTCTCAAAGCAGACATAGCAAGATACAGCATGACACACCTTGTTCCCATTAACAAAGGTCATTCGTTACATCATAAAATCTTTGCTTTACTGATTGAAGTGTGCCTGTAGATTAGTGCCCATGTATTAGTACCTCAGCAAAACACAGCTGACCATATAACACTTAACGTGGTCTGGATGTTGTCAAATCACGAGATCATCTTGCAGGCAGGAGCATACCAGAGTCCAATAACTTGTTAAGGCTGATCCACTTCAGCTATCAGTCACTCTTCATTATCATAATTTCCTTTTACTGCTAAATGGAGCTGCAGGGCGCAGACCTTCTAGATATCAGCAAACAACAGACTTCACTGACGTTGTTTCTGTGCCAGGCTCTTCCCCTATACTTTCCTTTTTTGTAGCATATTTCATCTGCAGCTGACATTCAACAGTACCATACTGTGTGAATATAGCACTACTGGAATTTCTAAGCCTGAAGCTCACTTCTGTTCAGCAGAGGCAATAAAAAGACTGTATGCCACTTAAATCACATTCACACTCTGTTCTGGGGGTTTCACAGTGTGTGCATATTCTGCCCTTTCAGGATAGAGGTGAAGTTCATCCTGAAATGAAAACAAAGTTTAAGCCAGGCTCGTTAAGGTGCCTAGTGGGATTTAAGACTTACTTTAAATGACTTATCGACATCTTACTGTAGATTCAGTTCTTGATTCTGTAATATCCTTCTCCAGTCACAAGACTTTAAATTTTACAGTCGCTTAGAAATGCCTATTAAAAAAGGGAAAGAAAAAAGAAAAAAAATCATTGACTCACATGAGTACCATCAACCGATCACTACTGTGGCCATACTCCAGCTATTATGTTTATAATACGTGTGCTATAAAAATAGTGTTAAAAAATTGTAGGATTCACAGACTTTAAAATAGGTATGCTAATTTCCTTTGAACAACCTCAAATAATATGCTTCAGACATAGGAGTTTGGGTTAATTATACAAAATGAATGAATGAATGACTTTAAAGAGAGACATTTATGTAATGCCTCCCATAGCACTTATAGTGAAACGCGCAGTAAGCCTGTATAGAGAAAAAAAGGTGTGACAAATAATGTTACCATCTCCTGCTGACTATCTCTCGTTGTATAGGCATAATTTCTATGCTAAGGAGACAACTTGTTCTTCAGCCCAAAACATTTTATTTTAGCAACATACATAATAAAAACTGAATCACTAAGGAAATGTAGTTGTAACTATGTTGCTACAAGTGCAGTAGTTCACACTAAATAAATTAGAGTATTAGAAGTATACAAGTTGTAAATTTAGAAGTCCAAAATAATGTCATGTGAGATACCACATATATTCAAACAATGTGCCTGGAGTCTGAAAAAAAACACTCACATCCAGTTAGAGCCATTTATTGTGGCCCATAGAGTTTCTGCTTTGCGTTCCTATATATGCTACTAATATTTTATATACACTATTTTAAACATCATCTCTTCTCATTGTTTGAAAATGAAGTCTAATTTTTTTTTATCCTGATGCTTCTCAAGCTCCATTTAAATCAGTGGCGAGAACTTTTAATTAAAATAAATAAACATTACCAGCTATAATACTTGAAGTGTGACTTCAATAAAATATGTATTTTTCTATGCATCCCTTTGGCATATAATCTAACTTTATACTGCTTATATAGTGATTGAACTATTGCTTTTAATACCATTTATTATTTCTGTAGATTGTTACAACTGTGTAGAGCTCATTAGCTCTAATAAATAGATTGGGCATACTGTACAAATGCTCCTTGCTTGTAGGGAGCAAGATGGTAGCTTACAATTTAACAGTGGGTGCATTTGTGGGTGAAATTCAGAACTGGGAAGTGGGCCAGTTCCCGGTGATTTCATTTTTCAGTATAGAGCATCAGTGCAGAAATCTTTCACTAGCTAAGGCAAGCCAACTTTCCTGACCCTAATGGTCCAAAATCACTCTATGGCTGGGAGCCACAAGACATTGAGTACGTAGCTTTGGGAGCCAGAGAGAGGGGAAGCCCAGGAGTGGGTAGCTGCTGGCACTGGTTCCCAGTCATGGGGAGGACTGGTGCGGAGGAGGCCTGGGCAGGCTGCTTGGCAGCCCTGTGACACTGCCAAATTCAGCAGCCGGTGGCTCACATTCCCCTACCGTGGGGTGGCACTTGGAATGGTTGTGAACCATAGGTTAACTTCTCTAGTTCTAGCACTATAAAGAGAAATACTATTTCCCTACGTATTCTGTTGTAATATTTGTATTGCTGCAACATAAGCGCTCTATTTTCCTAATTTCCCTCTAGGTACTCTGTTGTAGGGCAAGAAAGCATTGAACCATAAGTTAAAGAAATTTTGTATAAAAATAATGTATGTTAAAACAATATAACTTAATGAGCCTTTCTAAATAATTATGATCCTGAGCATGAGACAATCACTTCTGAGAAGCTGGAACACAGTTACTTGTCCTTCCAGCTGACACATCTTTTCTTGTTCAGAAAAAGGGTGGAGATAGAAAAGTAGGCAGTAAAGATCCCACCTTTGTCATTAATCCATGAAATGCCTTCGAATAAACCTCATTCTAAATTTAGTCTCACCCAAAATGACTAAAGGAACGACTGAAATTCAGCAGAAAAATAGATGTTTCTCTCCAACCTATATTTGACATTCAGGTTAGCAGCTGAGCATCCATCCACATTAGTCAATCAGTTTGTAACTGACTTTGATGCAAGGCTGCTTGGCTGCATAACTTGAACCTCGGCTACATCATCTTATCTTCCATTAAGCTATTTCCTCTCCAGGTTTTCTTAATATTATACTACATGGAAGTTGGTTGGATTCTCAGTGTCTCATAATGGAAAAGGCACAGAACACACGAAGTCAGGAAGAAATAAATTATTTTCCATATCCAAACTTGAAGAGTTTCAGAGTAGGATTCTGGGCTTGAGGAGAGGTATATCCTAACCACAATGTTTTCTTGTTGCCAGGCCTTGTGGTACATACTGTATTCTTGTTGTGGTGACAGAGTAAGTTCCTATACCACAAGTAAATATCAACCCTACAAAACTGAACATTAAACTCAGCATGACAGTTAAAGCTGCTGCCTTTCAGAACAGTGGAACTTTAGCAACAAACCAAACGACCTATTTTAGTTTTGATTCAGTGCCATGAAGTAGCTAGCTAGAATCTTACTTCTTGTGCAGTCATAAAATTCTCTTCTGCCACTTGCTGTTGTGCACTGATGCTCTGAAATGCAGGAGAATTCCAGGCACATGTAAGAAAATACCAACTTGCCATGGAAGATTTATTGGTAAGGCAATGGTCAAATTATTTCTTTATATGCAATTGTAAGCCTGGAACAGCTTCCTTCCTTCTCTCCAGCAGATGAGAACAAAATCTGGCTCATTTAATCTAATTTTGTCTCCGCCAACAGATCTTTCTCTCTAGTTCTGGTCTGCAGAGCTGATTTTTATTATAACTTCAATTAAAGTAAATATATAAATAAATCCCAGCATAGACAGCTTCCAGTATTTCTTCTGGATGTTTTTAACTCCCTCTTAACCAATAACAACTACTGTTTCTTATCTTTTTTTTTTTTTTTTTAATAATGGCATCTGGAATACTGGAAGATCTAACATTTGCTCAGACAAAATGATCTGCCGTGGTATAACAGGATCAGCATTCAGCTGGGGCTTCTGGATGCTACTCTACTACAAACAAAATAAAAAGAACAGTCGGGTGAAATGAATAGTACATTGGATATGTCCTTGCACATGTAAGGATGTGCTGAGGATATTAAATCAAAACAATAAATTGACAGAAATGGATTTTTTCATAAATACCAAACAGATTAGGTAGCAGCCATCACTAGTAGCCAGCAGTGCTCCTTAAATATTGCTACGCCATTCACAGTGCATGGTTTTCCTTGTGGCTACGTAGGCATGTGCACTGTGCTAGCTCCCCCTCCTCCTGCGCTGCAATACGTAGGAAGCTATTATTCCCAAATGGAGCATTTGCTTGCTGACATCACATGCGGTAGGACCCTTTTGTTTGCCTGTGTCTCCTGCATTGAAATGTTTGCCTGAGTCACGCATCCCGCTGTCTTTCTTCCTCTCTGTCATGCTTGCTTGAGAGCTTCTCCCTGACTCATGGTTTTAAAATTTTGATACAGCCCAGTTTGCTGTATGACAACTGACTACTTTTCTTTTTAATATTTTATTATGTAAATTATATCTTAATACTATAATGATCCAAAAATCACTGTCACTTTTTTTTTTTAATGCAGCTTTTTAAATTAGAGAGCTTTTGTGACTCAGATTCAGCACTGAATTTTTTTTCAAGGCAAAGTCAGTTTAGCGTTACTAAATTAAAAATTAAAGATAGTGACTCCCACAACTTGAATTTTCCATTTACTCTTCTGGCTGAGTTTCCTCAGCTATAACGTTATCAAACTGTGCCAGAAAGGGGGTCAGATGTGTGCATGTGTACGAACACTTCTCACAACTGAAGAAATCACCATTTTGCACTGCAGTACCTTTCTTCTCCTCTAATGATCTTATTGATTTGTTTTCTGTTAATAAAAAAGGACAAATCCCTCCTGTATTTTCAGTGGATAATCATTCATCTAGTTTAGATTCTGAAGCTGCTAATATACTGCTGGTGTCTAAGAATCCCAGGTCTCCTCTTTGTTAAATGAAAGCCACAAACAAAGCACATTCCAATTACAGAATTTTCATTCTGAATACTTTGGTAAAAGGAGAATATGGAAAGCTAAGGGCTGAACAGCAGTTTGGCTCAAGCTCAAGTAATGATAGAACATTCTCACTTACCAAAATAGAAACATAAAATTGCATTAAATCTTTTGTCCTTCACATCTAGCCTTCTTGTCTCTATTGTTACCAACTTGAGATAAATGAGAAGTTCAAAACAGTGCTTGACTGCCCTTGATCAAGGACTTAGCAGCAGGTAAGGGCTAACGCCCCAATCTGGCATAGCATTAAAACATGCATTTATCTTAGAGCATCTCAGCAGCTCCACAGCTTTCTGCCCTGGTTTGAGGCACCTGAGCAGATTGCTGCATGAAACCTTGTTAAAATTCAGATGCACACAAAAACAGATGAGTGATCAAGAACTGTGTCATTAAACATACTGCACTAGATGGTCGCGTTTCCGTTTTTTTTTCTTTTAACCCAAAGTAGTTGTATTCTTCATCTCAAAAAAGCTGAAGCCTCATTATAAAAAATAATTTTATTATAAAAGTAAAATTATGCCATACACAGATAATTTTTCTGACACAAAAAAGTTCATATTCTAGTTTTAACAATAAAATAAAGTCCAGAGTAGGAATTTAAACAACCTCTCAGGCTGCCTCTGGCTGCATGTTCTCTACGTGGTTGTTCTCATGCAGCACAGCTTTTTGTAGTAGTTCTTTTGAATCGCTATTATTTTTCCTCTTCTCTCCGTGGCCGTTTGCGAGGGTTCATTTCATTACCTTCTGCATTTTGGGTGACAGGTGGAGGCTGCACATCTCGGAAGCCCTGAGGCTGTAATATATAAGTAAAATCATGTGATACCGCTTCTATAGATATAGAGCATGAGTAATTCCAGTTCCCAGAAGATCAGAATAAGGCATGATGCTATCATTTATTTTAGACGAGTGGACGCAGAATGTTTCTAGATGAGGTTAAGCTCAGAACTGAAAGGTTTTCAACACACGTGGCCACTAGTTATCGTCTCTCCTTGTTTTATTTTTCAAAGATACCTTCCTTTCACCAGTGAGGCTACCATTTGCATTTTACTCTAATAACCCTATGACTGCGTAGCGGTGCTTCTCTGCAAATTAACTTACGCTGCCTATTTAAATAAATTAAAAGCCAAATCCTTCAGCCCAGATTCAAGTCAAACTCCTGCACAAGCAAGGAGATGACCACTGGATTAATTGCCGTAGCCATTTTCAGAAACAATGCTGAAAATTTTCTAAGACCTCTTTTTGTTTCATGCATCTATTTAATGAACTGAAAACATCGAGGAGACATTGTATGAGAAGAGGATACCTGAATTGGTCTTTGCAGTTGGCATAGACAGTCCCTGCATAGTGATTTATGGGACACAATGGGCTGAGTACCTTCAGCTGCCAAAATCTAAATGTAGAATTGAAAACTAGACACTGCTACATAGTAGAGAGCTTAAGGTGATCTATTTTGCTTAGTACCATTGGTATTTTCTGTTACATTATCTCACAGTTTGATGATTTTAAAAGATGGAAGATCTGAAAAATCAGTTAGTTAAATGTCATCAATTATTACATAACATTGAGATGTTATGTGAAGCCTTCAACTGTCTTATCTACAAATGCTGTGTAGGGAGCATTGCTGACAGCTCAGTGAAGGACTCATCATAGTGCAGACTTAAGAGAGGAAAAAGTGTTTATCAGAAAAAGAAACTGCTGTGAGGATCCTGAGTGCTCAGGTTGAGACAACGAAGGGATGAGCACACCTCAGGAAGGCGGACACTTCAGGTTAGTGCAGTGTGAAAAATCAGGGAGAATTACTATCAGATGTGTGACTTTTTCAAAATGCCAGTATGTCCTGCACCAAGATGAATCCAAGATAAAACCAATCAAAATGTTTTGCTTGTGTCTCATCTCTGTATTTCTATTTCTAAATGCCTCACCTCATGTAGCCTGCTATGTTTTTAAAGGAACAAACAGCAAGAGGTGCCACAAGGGCAGAACTTGTGCGGTCCCTCTGCTATTTTAAGCAACTCAAGTGTTATTCTAAATAGCATAATGGGGAATCTTGAAGTTTAGTGTTTCACTGCTGCTTGCATCTAATCTCTGCTATTTCCCTTAGGCACAAAGGTGGATCAAAGCCAAGAATCCACTTAATCTAGCATGCTAAACTCTCAGTAAAAGCATTCCAGTGGCTATAAAGGCCAGAACATGATGAAGTAGGCTGCTTAGTATGGACGTTTTGCATTTAGTTAAAGGCATGTATATACTAGGTACAGCCTCTCTCCACTGAGAAGGAAAACAAGTATTTTGTAGGTACATGCAAAGCTTGTTAGCGGTTTTATATGGAGAAAACATGGCTAACAGAACTGAGGCTTAAAAGGCTCACTCGGACCTGCACAACTCTGATCACAGTTGTGCTCATCTTGGGTTGTTCTTTAGTGTCTCCTGGCACCTACAGACTGCATCAAAACTGATGCCTTTATTACTTGCATTACTACTGCATCAAAACTGATGTCTTTGTTACTTTAAAGACATTCTCATTGTTGCTCAGACTGGCAGCCAACTACCAATGTGCTAGAAAGGAAACAGCTAGAAAAGAACTGAAGCTTCAGACACTAAGTCACATACTTCTCCATCAGTGTACAAGCACTGATCAACCAGTTTGTCAAAAGTACCAAGCTATCTGATTTGCATGGAATTTAACAGCAGTTATAAGCCTAAGCATCTTGGATGATTTTTTTTTTTTAAATTGTCTGTTAGTTATACACAGATGTCCTAGATCATACTTGGAAGCACTGAACACATATTTACATCTTCCAGTTTAACTACTGAGAATGAGAAACGGTAACAGCAAACAATTACTATCAGACCTGTCTTTCATGACAGAAACAGGGATAATACATTTTTTACTTACAGAAACATCTGCTGAAGCAGCTCAACAGGATTAAAGGAAAAAACACAGGGATAATCTGAAGTTGTAACTAATCTTTGATTAGGATACACTCTCAACTGTACTTCAAGATTGTGTACATTCACATGGATGAAGACAACATAGCTGTTTTATACTATGTATAAAGCTGAAATGGCAATTAAACTTAAGAGAATCCATCTGTTTGGCAGCTGCACAGAGAGGGCTGCACAGCTGCATCACATGATCTAAGGAACCTTGGGATGTGGTCCCATTTTCCTGTCCATTCTTTACAAAACTGATATATATATATAATGTATATATATAAACAGTGAATGCATTTAGAAATGGAAAAAAAAAACCCCTTGATTTCTGCTCAATAGTTTGAGGACCTCATTTTAGGGCAGCATTAAAATCTGCAGGAAATGCTATGGCAACGTGTTTCCATGAGGACACACAGTTATGGCATGTACCTATGTATCTGTCATTTGAAGACATAAGAGCTGAGTGCTTGTTTTTTAACCTATGAACAGCTTAAACAATATACATTCTCAGTATGTATCTAAGCACTCAACAGAAAAAAACAATCACAGGATTTACCTAGGGCTGAATAAGGACTCCAGCTGGATTCTCATCATGTAACAACAACAGAAATAAAAATATGTACTTCTGTCTATATTGCCTGGTCATAGGGTCACCAGTAGGACAGAGCTATGAAAGAGAAGTACAAACTGTTATATCAGGCAACGTACTTAGAGCAGAGATCTGGAGGTCACTAAATACCATGAATGATTCTAGTCACCCTTGTCCTAAAAATGACAAATTGGAACAGATGCAGCAAAAAGCCACTAGGGAAACAAACAATCTGACAAGAGAAAGCAGCTTGGCTTTCTGAAGTCTTCCAACAGGAACGCTCAGAGCGCCTCCTCTGTAATCGCACTTAGGTCAAGAGTTAACATGAAGGGCAGATAAACTATACAGCACTAGGACAAGCAGAAATGGGCACAGGTTGCCTGTAAATTTGATCGTTAATCTGGAGACATCCTGGTATTACTGGCTACCTTCAGAAGAAAGCTGAAAGGCAACATGAAGAAAGCAAACAGCATTCTCAGGTTTGCCTGTGTCTGAAAATTTCTTTACTTCTAACATCTCTGTACCTCCATCCCAAAAGAAATACTAACTGTAATGTCATATGGTATGGTTGACTCCTTCTGACTCGGTGATTTGTACAGTGTTGCCAACCTGGTTTAAAAAAAGAAAGAAAGATGATTACTGTCTGTGAATACAGTAACAAAACAAGTAACCAAATGACCAGACCCAAGTTTTCCCACAATCATGTGATAGGTGACCAGTGGAATTTTTGTGCGTATTTTCATATAGGTCGTATAAACTCTGGATGCCAAAATCCCATCCCTGTACAACTTAGCTCAAATACAATTCAGACCTACTAACAAAGAGCAATTAATTAGCCTTGTTTCATTACAGTAATTCCTCACACTCTTGGAACAATATTAATTCTGAATTAATTTCAAATACCACTTTTTTTACAATGCAAACAAAAACGGTTTTAAGCACAATTCTACTGCTCCATAAAGCAAGCATTTTTTGCTTGACCTCTCAACGCTGGGAGATACCCTCAAGAATTCAAAAACTTCCAGGGAGTTTTTTTTTCCTAGGTGTTTCACAAGCCTATCAATATAACCTAGCAGATGAAGAACGAGAACAAAATGTTCCATTTCTAAGCCTGACCTTGCCAGCTACATACAGCATAACCTGGAGTAAATTGCTTTTCTTGTATTTCTTCTCTAACACTTCTTGATTTTGTGCTTTTAGAGTCTAAGCAATGCATCTTGACTTGAGCATATGCAGCACATAGCCCAACAAGTATTCGCATAATACAGAGAGAAGACTGCAAAACACCTCAATAGCAAGGGATTTTTCAACCAGTTCTAAAGCTGCTAGTTTGCACCATGCCCACCTGCACAAAACTACACCAATGCAAAGCCAATACAGAAAGTGTTCTCTCTGTACCAGGACAGCCTGCCAAGGATCCTGTTAATTATTTTTGTTTTTTTTTTCTTTTTTTCCCTCCCTGAGGTGCCATTCTATTAGAGAGCACGTAATTACAGCCTGAGGAACACTGCCACTTCATATTAGCTACGCAGGGAATTCCTCAGAACATCTAAGTGGTGGGTTGTACTTTACAAAATAGCCTAAATCCGAAGCTGCAGAAGCCATGCTTTTACAAGCACTCAGCTGGAGCTCTGCTGCATAACTCTGACTCAAAAGGATCTTTCCTCACTGCACTGAGAACCCTTGTAATTAAGCTCTGACATTTCCAGTAGCAAAGAGAAAGAAAGAGATGGGTATCGTATTACATCAAAGTGCAGTTAAAAAAGACAAATGGATTCTCAAATGGTCATCTTTGCACCTCAATAACCTAATATAAAAACAAGAATAACCACAATGGATCATCAGGTACAAGTAGTTTACTCACGAATGCAGCAGAATCTAGCTACTTCTGCTTTTTACAGACATACAATTGTGATCCAGATTGCTATGCTTCCACAGGCCTTGTTCCATATTAACTGCATATTTATAGCAGTAAATAAAACATGTCTGCCTGTCTTTGGCTTTATTTCTGGAAGCTATACCTCCAAAATTACTAGCTGTGTTGCAGAAGGGAAAAAAAAAAGCTCTTCATTTCTGATATACAAAATTAACTTTTGTTCATTCTGTAATCATCATGTTGATGCAATTTCTCCCTTATAAAGACTTAACTAATCAGTGCTAATTTAATTCAGAACTAAACAGCCAGCTGTAATCATTCTGCATTGCCTTCACACTTGGAATTCTTAGAATTTAAAAAACAAATTTCCACAAGAAAGTGTCACTGCACTTCAAGTTTAACAAGCAAAACTATGCACTACAACATTCCAGCAGCATTTTTTGTTCACTGTTTGCAGAAGATTAAGAAATCAAATGAAGGCTTCTTAAGTCCCAAGTTGCAGCACTGCAATAATATATGAAAGACGAACTCAAATGACCAAGAAATAGAAATAAGCTTGTAAAACTGTGAAGAGGGAAAAAAACGTACCAAGAAACAAAACATCCCACTGCAGCAGACAAAACTTTATACCATTTTTAGAAGGGGCATCTTCTCTCCTTTGGGCTTCTAAACCCATCTTCCATAGGTGCACTCTACACTGTGAGTAAGGTGGCTCTTTTTCCAAGCCTCCACAGCTTACTATAACTTAGAATTTATGCAGCTGTCCAGTTTTCCAGAACCACCATGTCGCATTTAAAAACAGAAAGAGCCAACGGCTGCCACTAAGGCACAGGGGTCAGCGGGCCTATGGAGTCTTCCCAAGAATTAGTATGTAGATGGAAAGCCTTCTTTAGCATCAAATGAATTTATATGGACTGCACCATACAGACTGAAGTAAAGAAATTCCATTCCCTGCTCACAAAATATGGTGAGGCTGAATTTTTGACAGAGTCAAACTCCCATAGAAGCAAGGATTCTTGTGTCTGAGCAAATGCCATTACAATAATTTGGTCGGCCATGGCACAACACCGCAGGAACTAACCACACCAAAAAGGAAAAGCAGTGTGGGAAAGCCCACACTGGCTTAGCTTGAACGAGATAGCTTTTTTTAAGCTTCAATAGCCTGGGTCATGGAAGACCAAGGACAAAAGTCAAATTTAAAACCCTGCTTGGTCTTTAGAGCCCATTTGAAAAAGATTCTCCAATGTCATACTTGTCAGTCCTACTGCGTACCTTTACTGGCCTATATTTTCACTCACCTCTGAGTGCTGTCCCATTGAAAGATTAAGCGCACAGTAGCAGCATGTCCCCAGCTTTCTCCTGCATAACAGAAACGACAGGTCCGTTTATTCATCTCCTTTAAAAGACAGCAGCTTCGTAAATTGAACTGAAATTAGACCAGTCTTCAAAAAAAACCAACACCAAAAGACCATGATTAAACACATGCATCTTTCTTGCAGTAAGAACTCCCATCTTTTTCATACATACAAGGATTTCACATCTCGTTCATCAAATAGACCAGAACAATGAATAATCTGTGTTTTATAAAAAGCTTGATTCAACACCTCTGTATCTGTAAAGAAATTTACATATACCTAATAAAGGACATGTACTAGACAAATCCTGAAAACAGAGGCACTGTGATGAAAAGATTTTTCTTACTACTGATAAGTCTAGTTAGTATGTCTAAATCCTACTTCAGAATTGTGGTATTCTGTCTCTCAAGCATAATTATGAGCAAACATCACTCCCTTTGGGATACATGCTTTGGGAGAAAGTTAATGATTATTAAAGTATTAAGAGCCCCTGAAGCAGTCTTCCACTTCTGACAGAAGAATGCAAACGAACACAACCATAAGTGAAGGGAAAAAAAAAAAGAAGGAAGCTTGGAATGTTACTGTATTTCATGGGAAATGGTCCTACTGTTTCAGCTCACACCTGGCAAGCTCAGACAATTTACAGACAGATTTATTGGGGGGTTTTCTCTGTTTATCCCGTGAGACGTTCAGCAGCCTGAAGATGGATTAGATTTTAAAAGAGTCATTTGGGTTAAGTGCTGCAAGCCTGCACACAGCTATAACTTCTGAATCACTTATTTGTTCGATGTCCATCATGTCAACGGGCCCACATGCCCTGTGTGCTCTGGTATTCATTATAGCATGGAAAAGAAAAAACATGATTCAATGATAGGGAAGACCTAGACCCTCCAGGCACCTTGCCAGATTCTTTTCCATTATACTGAAATTGAGATTAGAGATTTTGGTTATCAGATACAGTTCTGAGTCAGAGATCAAAACACATTTTACAATGGGTATAAATTCCACAGCAGCATGTTTCCAACTATATTGAATATGAGAGAAAAACGGTACTGTAAAATGAGACGTTTCTGAGTTAAAACTGTTCGCAGATTAATATTTGACCTCTTTTCTAAATATATCAAGTAGAAATGTCTAGGAACAGCCAGCTTAGCTATCACTAGTGAGAAAGAGAGCTGCCCCTCCATAAAGCTCTTGACTTAATACCTTGCAGCATCTGTGCTTTTTTTCCCCCGTCATAATTAAGAACTTCCCTTCTGCTAGGAAGATGAGTAAGAGTTTAGAGATTAATGTTCTCGTAAAATCTTAGAAATTTCTAAGGCTTACTAGTCAATGAAGAAAAAAAAAATATGTAGGGGAGGCAATAGGACTGGTTTTACTTGGGGTTTTGCTCCTGACCCATCCCTCAACAGCTTCTTTGGCTACAACCAACCATAGACAAGTTTGAGGTTCTTTAGCCTTTACAATGAGGCTTTTGAAACAGCTTCCCTTCAGAGTGGGTCATAACCATACTGTAATCCATCAGCTCAGTGCTTGCACTGAGTCTCTGGAATAAATTCACATCCAATTGAAAACAGCTTTGGACCACTCCAAAGTGCTTAACTTGAGATACTGCTGTTTAGGATGAGCAGAAAACCTCCTCGCTTGAATCTTTTACCAGCTGCTACAAACCCTCAATTTTGCAAGAGTACATCCTATTTAGTTTAGCTATACCGTGTGGTTATACATATTCTGGTGAGAGTCACAATCAGTTTATGGTCAATAGGAGGTTATGTCAAATTACACGTTTGTAAAGATAAAAACATGCACCAGACAATACCTGATGTCTCTGAGTTATAGCCTACTCTGAATCCTTTCACACTCCTTACCATCCCTATGACTTAAACACAACAGATCTCAAACACTGCTGGTCATTTAAAAAAAAAAAAAAAAGAATCTATTAGCTTAATTCAGTTTATAGCCAGAAAGGCTGCCAAAAATAACGAATACTTCAGAGAGCAAGAGGCAAAAATGACAAAAAGGGTCAGGTACTGAAAGTTGGTTCTTTATCTGCATGCACAGCTCAAAGTTCCACATTCTCCAAGGAGATGATCTGTATTTGTTCATCTTATCTTACATCTGTGCCAAATGGTTCAATGCCCGTACAGACACTGAGAACATCTCTGCCTTTGTTCCATCTCCTTTCTCTCCTTCCTCTCCAGACCAAGGGGTTCATTACTTAGTTCACAGAAACTGAAGCAGTGAACAGATAATTTGTGCCCTTTAACTGCATCACAAAATAATATAGTTACAACCTGTAAGAAGAAAAAGCTCAGCATTTAACTCCTCATTTGTCCAGATCTCTACTTCAGAAGAACTGTTGTATTTTCCCGTGACCACAGCAGAAGACTCTGTATGAGGTACTCTGCTCATTGCAGGGCAAAATGGAAAAGTCTGTAAAAAGAACACTTGAATTCACTATGGGCAGGCTGTAGCTGAGGATCCCACACAGAACCTTCCTCTGTATCATAACTGCAGAGATTAATGGGCAGAGAGTTCCAGCTGTGTACCAAATATGAAACACTTTTGCAAATAATAAATGGAAACATGTTCAAGTGTAATGGCAAAATGAACAATTTAAATTTCTTTGAAGAGGCAGTGGATGATTCTCAGGATAACTGCAGTGTATTTTGAGGTGTATGACCACTAAGCTGTGGACACATGTTCTTTTGTTACTGTTTAACTTATTCACCACAATCTTCCTGGTAGAAGTTTAATGCCCCTACCTCCATCCCTACATTCTTTCTATGATGCATCACCAACAAGTTTCATCTCAATTACCTGACCTGCCAGCAGCTTACTTATTATTTAAACAGCTGAAGCTTACCTGGCCCACTTTTGGCAGAAGTGGATTGGGAGACAATCAAACAAACACCTCAGCCAGCAGAAAGGATGTGGCAGTGACCTCCAGCAGGGCTGGTGGCCTCCTTAGCTGACACAACTGCAGCTGGAATACCTCCACAGCCTAAGATCCTCAGGGGAAAGCTGCAACACATTAGCTGCAGGTCTAAATCTAGCTACTATCCTTAGTACTATGGGCTTCTCTTTAGAGTGTGATACTGTCTTCTTAAAGAACACTGACAGATCTAATACAGAGTTTACTATTAATTTATGTTTAAAAAGGAAAAAAAATCCAGCAGCATTCTCAGTCTGTTTTTGCAATCTTCAAGTGTCATGCCATTTAAGAATACATTTAAGAATACTCTTTCCAAAATTCTAACCAGAACTCTAACCTGCATGCCATGCTCACATTTAGAATAAAATCTGATAGTTGATCATTATAATTACAACACCAACATAGATAAGCAGAGCTCCCCAGTGCAGGCAGCTCCAGATGGGTCTCATAGTTTCTCCATGGATTTTGCTACAGCACAGAAATTCAGGAGGCAATTTCATTTTCTTATTCCCAATGCCAAAAGTAAGGAAGTCATACACAACACAAAAGCTAAACACCTACCTAATGCAGGCACCAACACGGACTGGTTTTGTCCAAACCTTGTTGTCATTTGGTTTGTCAGAACAACCTAAAAGAGGAAACAAGCAAACAGACAACATTTCCAGAAAACAAACACACTACTGGGAGGAAAGGCTGGCATTTCTGAAGAAGTTTTTATCAATCAAGTAGTTACTTGAGCAAAACTCTCGCCAATTGAAATGAAGCGTTTGTGTTAACAAGAAGAAACTATAAAGGTGCCTCATTTTTTCCTCAATAGCCGAAACAAAATAAGAAAACTCTGTAAAATATATTTTCATTTTGCATGAAAGGAGCATTTATTTCATTCAGGATTAAATAAAAACAAAAAACAACTCCCCCTAAATTTCTTCCTTCCCAAGGGCACAACTTGTATCTTCTCCTGTATTTGTACTGAATACCATGTGGATCTGTATTTAGATGCACATCTTGTACTAGCCCTCTATAAAGACATAAGAGTTCAGTCAGTGTGGTTTAAGTGAACTTGATGGTGCTGCACAAAGCATGTATAAACCTAGTGATTAACAGAATTTCTGCACCTTGTAGTCTAAAAATGCGCAAGAGTACAATACAAAGCAGAATGGAAGTGAACAGACAGAGCGGGGGAGTGTTTTCGCAGCACGAATCACTCGTAGGAGGTTCACAGACAGTCTAGGTTAGATCTCTGGTAGAAATGAGGGTGGGTGAGACAGAAAAGAGCCAGGAATATTAATTGCAAAGTTCATTAAAAATGAAGAATAAAAAAATGGTATCTGTCCTAAACTCTAGGGATTTTCACTGTTTGATATGCTTGTATGATGCTTCCTTGAACAGTCAGAAAAGCACACTAGAGCAAGAGATTCCACTGAGCACACGAGGCACATGCCAAAATGTTTATGCAGCTGAAAGCCCTGAGATATATACTGCACGTCTGAGAAAGGTAACTCATCCTGAACCGATGCTAGCAAACTCACCAAGGCCCCCCATCGCACCGCTGGGCAGTCCAGCGCAACCCAGTGAGTTCAGCTTTAGAAACTAAAGAAACCTACTTCCTGCCATATCAGAGCACTCAGACTGCCCAGCTTTGCTGCCAGTCAAGCAATTTCTGGTGTGCCAGCTGAATTTAATTCCACACAGCTTGCAAACAGTCTAACTCAAAAACTAACAAGAGGGTCACTGAACTAAACCATTTCTGAAGCTCTGTGACTGATCACTTCTTTATCAAGTGTTTATTTAGCAAGCTTTTGTACTAAACCACTCACTCGTTCAATAGAAAAGTTATGTTTCCCTTGAACAAAGAAGAAAAAAGGCTACACAATGACAACTGCTCCCTTTCAAGGTCACCAGGTACCCAATTTATGAGTGAAAGCACTCAAAACAGGAGGCTGTGCAAACAAAGCAGTCACGTAACACTTGTCTCCCTTGGTGCCCACACCAAAAGAAGGAACCTTCATAATTCACATCACGGAGGGGAGGGGGTACACTTTCAGCAGCGAGCACAATCACCGAACCGAGGCAGAATGCGGAGCCATGCTCTTTCCCTTCCTGCAGCTAATAGAGGATGCACAAGGGAAGGCTTATTTTTAGCAGTTACGAACAAAAGCCAATTGCATGAGAGAGTTGTGGGCGACAAGGAAGCAAATCACCTGGAAACAGCTACAGGAACAAGCACCATTTTGAGACCGTGTAAGCTCTAATTCCTGAACAATGCTTTTCTGTACTTCAAAAGACTTGTCAAAACAACTTCTGGAACAGATGCAGCTTCTCAGTGCCATCTGCTGGCTACCCGGCTGCACCTTGGTGGGCCTTCACACTAGCACAAATGGTGTAGCAACAATGCCCAGGAAGGAAGCAATGGGTTTCCATGGGTGCCAAAACAGCAAACCAAACTCCAGCGGATTAATTGTTTTTCCTTCCTAAGAACGGATTCTCTACTAAGACAGTTTATTTTTAAACTAACTGTAGTTGTAACTGCTAAACATTCCAGTGTATTTTATTGTGTGTGCTTTGCAGGTAGAAAATAGTAAAGAAGCATTCTATTTCCAACCATGTCCTGAAAGAAGACTATGTGAAACCATGAAAAAATGACATGCTAGTATTTAAGATTCCTAGGATGCTTTTTATTCAGTGTTTACTTATATTGGCAGGATCACAATTTCTCCATCTATCCAGTTTTGCCTGTGCTATCTATCTAATCAAACTGACAAACGTTATAGTAAAGAACATCCCTTCAGTTTTAATTTGCTGTCTCTAGACAATTACAGATCACACTGACTTAATTCGTTATACATTTATTCCAAAG
Organism: Aquila spilogaster; assembly: GCA_024606505.1. Taxonomy (NCBI): domain Eukaryota; kingdom Metazoa; phylum Chordata; class Aves; order Accipitriformes; family Accipitridae; genus Aquila; species Aquila spilogaster. The sequence goes on along the minus strand of JANHGO010003776.1, from coordinate 5,279 downwards.
TAACTCTTCTATGACGTAACTCTGCCCCAGACCTACCGCTGATTTATGATCATTTGCTATGATGATCAGCTGTTGTGCCAGACCATTCAAAAGCCTTGTTCTAAGTGAGAGGTCCTCAAAGTCATGGCGAAAGGGAAACGCAATTCCATCAATTACCACCAGTCGGACCTAAATATAGAAGAAAAGGAAAAAACTACCATTACTATCCTACAAACTGATAATGAAGAGCTGTAGGATTTCTTCTTAAGAGCTCCCTAATGTTTTATATAAGGTAATATGTTACTTGATGCTCTGATGTGTGTGACAACATAACACTTACTGTTATTGGAGACAGCAGCACACAAAACACAGTGCAGAGTAAAGAGCCTTAAGCTCCAAACGCATTTGGTAAGTGCGGTACTGCATTATGCACAGACACAAGCTCAGACTATATCTACATTAGCTTGAACAAAATGCTGCACTAAACCTTTCCATTATTTCACTCAGAACAGAGCTGCTGTTCCAACTCTTTCCAGTTTCATATCTCATTCACTTAAAGCTCAGTTATCTCTGGTACAGAATACAAAATGATAAAGCTGGACTTAAGGCCTTAAAGAAAAGGTGTAGAGAAAATCAGAAGTGTACTTCCATCGACTCTCCATGAACACTATTTTACCTTCTCCCTCAAAAAATAAAGCCCAAACCACAGCTAGAAGACATGTTTGCCATCATTGCCATCAAATTCTACAGGTCCTGTCTATTTTAGAAACATGCATTTTAACAGATGCCTTAAGATATTCCAGATGCCATGCAATGGAGCTGAGTATCTGCCTTGCCTGGAGATGTTTGCTTTGCTGAATTATTGCTTTTGTAGTAATCGTTAGTTGAAGGTAGAATAAAATGCTGCTGCAGGCTCATCACACTTGAGACACCATACAAACATTAGTCTGAGATTTTGATTTATACTAACTTTATTTGTTGTAGTTGTTCTGATGACCCAAATTTGTCTGAAATACAGAAGGGAGATGGACTGCCTCAGTGTTCACATATTGAGTTGTCTCTAAAATCCCAAATATCTGCAAGTTCTTGCATTAATGTACAAGACAAGTTGGAAACAAGAACATTCTGATTTTCTGTATTATTGATTTAACTTGTTACTGGAAAGTAGCTTTGTGGCTGGAACATATAAGCCTGCAACAAATATCACGCTGTGAAATGGCCCTGAGGCTCCAACTGAAAAAAAATAAAATAACAAGGAACACTGAATAGTTACAACTAAAATACGATGTTCTGCTGTTAAAATTTTTCTCCTTTCTGCAAATTCATTTCTATGAGCCTATTCATCTTCCTCTTGTGTAATTTTTTGGCTGGAAAAAAAACAATCAGTTTAACAACCTGAGCATGACTCATACTAGAAGGGAATGTTTACATAGTTCAATTACTTGCCTATCAGATTAATATAGCGAGGTAAGATGTAATTTAGTTTACTTTCTCCTGATTGCCTTTGTTAAAAAATAGCAAATAATAGGGCCTAGTTTTGAATGCTTTAGATCTACTTGAGAAAGCTCAATAACACATGCCTTTCACATGTCAGTTTGTCTCTACATGACATAGTGAATTATGTTTATTATGACAATGACATTTTCTAACTTTTTTTTTTTCCACATTATTGGTATTTCTCATACTAACAAGATCTCAAAGAAATGCATATTACCCATTGTCTCTCTCTTACAACTATGTATCCTCTCCTTGGAGGTTTTCCAGTAATTCCAATCTCAGCTCCAGATCTGCAGAGGGATCACACTAATTTTAATGAGATCTGGACTTCAATGAGCAGTCTGTCAAGTCACTTATAGCCTGTCCAAGGAATCACCAGAAGGTCGCATGGTTTTCCTGCAACCTTCAGTATTTCAGGCTCCAGGCCAAGCAGCAATAATCAGCACAGATGGCACCAAAGAACTGCAGCCCAGTGTAAGTGCGCTAATGAAGCCATGTACTTTCCACAAGAGCAAACACAACAGGGCACCGTTAGTAACTGGCAGAGAAAGGGAAATACCAGACTACACTAAGCAAAAGTAAGACTCCCATCTGTGCTTTCAAGATCATAACAGCTTCCAAAAATGGAAATGATATGCAAAAAACAATTTAACTAAACAACACTGATTTGTGCTCTGTTGCAATGAGGCAGAAGTTTTGTTCCCCAAATCCTGCTAGGAAGTGATCTGCTACACAGAGATCTGCTATGTAGAATCTAGAAATCTGGAAAGGAGGTGGAGAAAATCTGCCTTGCTACAGCTTTCCACTAAGAACTAGATACTAGGCAACTTTTTGGCTGTAGTCCACCCAAGAGTTAAGCTGCAGGCTTTCGTTGCTTGTAGCAACAGAAGATGTACTGGAAAGAAATCAGAGTCACTTTCTGGATGCCAAGATGTGCAGGATGCTTTTGGTTCTAAGTGATCTTCTAGGAGAAAAAAAACTGGCACTAGGTCATTCTGATCCCCCTGCACAGTGGTCAGCTCAAGACTCCAGTACAGCAGTTTTGCGATTATTTCTAACTGAGTGATCAAAGAAATATAACCTTTGTGGCAACACAGATCCAGTACCTCTGCCTTAAAGTTGAGATTCAGGATGGTGGCAGCATTGGTAACCAAAGTTAATTACTCCCAAGAGTCATTGGGACTGGAACAAAAAGCAAACAAGTAAGCAAACTTTACATTTGTACTCTAGCATCAGCCAATACATTATTGCCAAGCTGATGCAAGTACCAATGTGTTACTCTTATATCAGAGGAGTATTCCTGAAAACATTTAATGCAAAAATGAGTGTTATCTTCAGGTAACTCCACGATAACCCTTACCTTTAAGTCCTGCAATAACTCTTACCTTTGAGTGTTCTGAAAGAAAGTCTGGGAGGAGATAGACCTGCGCTAGAAGCTCTATGTAGTCACGGCAACGGAAGTAATATATGTGAGAAAGGATACTTTCAAGAGAAAAAGTCTCCAAAGCTTTTAGATGATCTGAGAACAAACAGATGAATAACCAAGTCAAAAATCTGTACTAGCATATCTCTGCCTTCATTATTCTACCATTCCACAGATAGCAACAATAGCAGCAAACCTCCCAGAAACTCTGTTAAGAGAAACCAGCGAAGGTAAAGAGTGTGGGAAACATATCTTTCATCTGGTTTAAAAGTCAGGAAGGTAGCGAGCAGATGCTCTCTCAGCATTTGCACATGGATACACCGGAGCCTCCAAGGGAATGCTCCAAGAATGAAAAATTAATTTATGAAAAAGAACTCTTCCAATCACTTTCAAGCCAAGACACCGCAATGAAACATCACACAGAGAAAAAGTTACTCTTTAACGAGGTCAGCTCAGTCTGCAGCATGGCTCTACAGTCACACTGACGCAGTTCCGGGTGTGATACATAGCGGTGGAAGTAGAAGGCTGGCAGCAAGAACTGCTTAAGCAAGCACTGCTGCTGAAACCCTTCAACTGTAAAATTCACTCTTTGGAAACAGCCTACTAGACAGAAAGAAATGACTTAGCAACATACCTTCTTCTTGATGAGCTTCAGCAATAAGCTGGCAATGCCGCACACAGGCAGATGCAATATCTGCTACTCTGTCTACCATAAAACTGCCTTCAGTATCAATGAACACTGCTTCCCCAGCTACACCCCCAAAGCATTCTGGGATCTGTACATCCACTGCCAACTGCATACTGCCATGGAAAACAAAAAGATAAATATGTTACAAATCTCCCCCCTCCTAACTTGTTACATTTCTGCTAAGGGATAAGGCCAGGAATAGGAAGGAATATGTCCATGATAACATGATCAACTCTCACCATACTTAAATTCAACAAAGAAAAGTGATTCTCAGCTGCACAGAAGTAATCTTAAAAAGAAATACCATAGCTGTGTTTTCCCAACACCAGGTGCTCCACAGATCTCAGTGATTTTTGTCAGTTGCACACCACCTCCCAGAATGTTGTCCAGTGCTGAACAAAAGGTGATGATGAAGCCCTGGGCTTGCTCTTCTTCCAGAAGTTCCAGTGCTGTGCACTTTCTGATGGTGCCAGGCCCTCCAACTGTCTTTGCTGCATCACCAGCACATTCCTGCCTGACAACTTGTAATGCTTCCAGTGCCTCTTCTTTGGAGATTCCAACTTCTACAAGAGACAAAATCATGACAAGTTACTTTGTTTTTATAAGCAATTTATTTAGAATATAAACAGAAAATACAGCTTGTTTGGCAGAACCTGATACTTTTGCTGCATAACACAGAGTTATTAATCTTTTTAGTATAAAATGCACACAGCTTGCCAGCACGTTCGGAACTAATAATCCAATTTACAGAAGAACTCAGAGCAATGATGCACTGAGTTCAGAATCCAGGAGGCAACAAGCAATCCACAAACGAATGCCAAAGTGGCTGTTCACAAACAGCCTTTGGATCTGGGAGAGTAATTCACCTATTCTGCACTGAGTGTGCTATTGAATTAACCTCATTTGAAGCAAGTAAGTCCCTGAAAGAGGTCAGGCTGCAGGTCGGTAGGCAGCAGCAGCACCCACAGATCACAGCGAGCAGCGGGGCAGCCCAGGACTGAGCACAGCACACACTGTTTCAGACTTGCAACAGAGTAGGGAGATGTCTACAAACACCTTCATATGAAGATACCTCAGGATTTAGTAACTTCACTTTGATGTTTGAGGCAAAACTCTTGCAAGGTATTATCACAGAGAACCAAAGCACTGCTGAGCAGGCTGACGGCAGAGGGCTGTGCAGCTGCGCATATACTTCAGCCTCCTGAAAAGCAGTTCTCGTTATAACTTCACATTGGTTCATTTTGTTTAAAGCGTACAACTGGGGAAAGAGGAGGAACGAGACAGAATGATCTGTTTCATTTCTCAGTGCTTATCGCTCAATCTAAGAAGGGTCTCCTATCACCTGCTTAGCACACACGTGAAACCAGGAACCATTTTGCTTCCCCCTCCCTGGAGGTGCCCGAAGTCCCCCAGAGAAGCTCCCAGAGCGGAAACCTCAGGACGGATAATGCGCTTCAGCTTCTCAAGCTGCTTAACGTGTATTAACCCCTGAAACGAGCAGAATCCCGCGGAGAGCCGGGCCCACCCGCAAGGCGCTTCCCAGCTCCCACACGGGACGCGGGGCCTGTCCCGGGGGGCGCACCGAGCCGAGGCACGGAGCGGCCTGCAGGCCGGAGAGAGCCCGCCCCGCGCCGGTACCTTTGCTCAGCCCGCAGGGGCCGGTCTCCAGCAGCTCCTGCGCTGTTTGGAAGC
>JANHGO010003775.1:0-26329 GCA_024606505.1 Aquila spilogaster | reverse complement strand
CCCTCAGTTCCCTCTTTTTCCGTCTCCCCTCTTTTTCCCTCTTTTCCCTCTCCTCTCTCTTTTCCCTCGCGAGTCTCGTCTTACACATGGAACGCCGGGCAGTCAGATAGCGTCACCCCTCCCGTGGAAGCTGCGCGCCGCTGTGAGGCGTCGCTTCTGGGCCCGGTGTAGTTTGGCTGCTGCGCTGCTGGAGCGCTGTCCGCGGTGAGTTAGCTGCAGAAGGGCCTTTTTAGCCCTCTCCCCTGCTCGTTTATTCCTCATCACGAGTGGAATTAGGGCGGTGGGGGAGCGGAGCGCTGAAGGCTTCCACCGAGCGGCTGTTTGCTTCTAAAATGGCCCCAGGGCAGGACTCGGTGCGATTCGGCTTTAGCAGAGAGAGGTGGCGTTAAGCCGGAGCTGACTGAGGGTAGCGGTGGTCCCACAGCTTCTTTGGAAGTAGTGAAGCCCAACGGCGCTGTGCTGTGACCGCAGGGCTGGCAGTGGGTGTGAGGCAAACTAAGCAGGAGTTACTGTTTCTGTATTCCCAAGCCAAAGTCACTTCGGTAGTGTTATCTCCTTTCCCCTACCTTGTTCAACTTGTACTTTCCTTTGCGGTATTTCACCTAAAGTTAAATAAGAAACCACTTCTGCACCTCAGACTTACTGGTTGAGGACTGTGGGCGGTGTATTTGGGTGAACTCTACAGGATTTACTTTGGAAGCTTCTTCCTATAGCTTTGGCTTTTAACATAGCAGTGTTTCTTTTCAGAAACACACTCGCTGCTATGATGGCATCTCAGCAGCAGCAGAACGCCTGCCATCGTGACCAGCCTGGTTTAGAAACTCCTGGCAGCCTCGAGGAGAACTTGTCCCCCAGCAGCCTCCTGTGACTGAACCTGGCTTTGTTTGTCCTTTACCTACAGCTTCTGAATGGGTTAATGAGACTTCCCAAATGAAGCTGGGAGCAGAAGCTGGCATTGGGCAGGAAAAAGCTATTATTTCTGGAGCAGCGGCTTCGTGCTGCTGTTTTCTCTGCTTGATTGCTGAGAATGCTGTAGGAACCAAGGCAGGCTGCTTGCAATTCCCTCCGGTTAATTTGACTTATCTTACTAATGAGTTAATGTACTTAGATGTGTCTTACAGTAAGTAGGGTGGGAAGGGAAGAGAGACAGCTCCAGCAGCACCACCACATACATACAGGTGTTGCTGGCAGTTCTTTTGAAGATTGGGGATTTGTAACTTCTAATCGCTTATAGTGACAGATGAAGTCAGTGCTGCTCCTGGTATGCTTATGGGCGTATCAGCTTGGGTAGGCTTCAAGAGAAGGTGAGTCAGAAAGCTCATAGTAACCTCCTGTGGGATCAGTGTAAGGGGATCTTCAGAATGCAGCATTTCTCCAGATGAGAAATGGACTCTGAAGGCAATGCAGATTTCCATCAACTGCTGGAGGAGAGCGAGGCTGGAGTTCTGCATCCGCAACACAGCACAGAAACCAAAGGGCTCTCTGGAGGCTCTTACTGGTGTAGTTGCAGTGTGCACGTGCCACTCCACAGACAGAACTAAAGCTGCAGGAGGGCTGTGGCTGTTCACCTAAAAGCCCAAAAAGCCGCAGCAAGACTTAGCGGTGACACTGAAGTTTGTGCTGGAATGCTGTGTTTGTTTGAAACAAAGCAACCAGCTGATAAAATACTGCTGCTGCCGGCCTGGTCGGTCCCTTTCCCCAGGAGCTGTCTGTCGGTGCCATTGTAGAGCTGTGCAGGGGTTTAACAGCTGACTTAGGAAGGATGCTGGCACCCATCTCCTCGAGCACGAAGGAGAAGAGGATATGCATGCAGAAAGAATGACTAATTCCACACCTTCTGAGAGTTGAAGTGATTTGAGGAAGATGACCTTGAATTTTATCTGTCGCTTTCCTAAAAGGTGGACGTCCACGCAGTCATTTTTCCAAAGGCACGTAGGCTAGTTTTCTCCTGTCACTCCTGTGTTAACTATGGTGTGGTGCAAAAGCAGCAGGGATTTCCTGGGTAGAAGCTAGAGCGAGCTGCTTGATGCAACCTGATTTTCCTGGTGGTATTAATGGGAGATCAGACTCCCGATCTATGCACAGGGAAAGGAAACTTGCTGGGTAATACATCCAGAGGAAGCTGTGCCCTTCTCTGTCCCAGAGCTGAGAAATGTTGGAAGATCTGAGTCTTCTGGTGAAACTTGAAAAGGAGGCAACTTGGAAAGTACAGATTTGTAGATTTGGCAAAGGAAAGACTTTAAGAGGGGTCTGTCAGTGGTCACATACACTCCAGATTGGACTATGAGTTGCTTAATAAGGTTGAATTGGTATTATGCATCCTGTAGGTCCTCGTTTTCCACCTACCGATACTTTCTACCTTGCCACATCAAAGCAGAAACACACAGGAGAACCTCAAGACAAGTCCTGCGAGCTTCTGTTCTTACCTTCAACTGTTAATAGCTCTGTTGTCTTAAAGGAGCTCTTCTGGTTAGTTGATGAAAATGAACTCCTGAAGAGCCACCCTGAGTCACCCTCAGCTGTTCATCCCGTGTTGAATAAGCAGAGTTCATATTATTGCAAAACAGAGATGACAAAAATCAGGCCTGTCTGGCTGCGGTGGGCACGCAGCTCTGCTGTTGATGGTATGTGGTGCAGTTGTTTTTGTTCTGTTTGTTTTTTAATTGGGGCAACTGGGTCTGCCAGACTTGCTATTGAATTGTGCCAGGTATATGACAAGCTGCTGGCTGCAGTGGCTTCCAGGGCTGGGAACATAACCAGCTCTAAACCCTACCTTGCTTCTACTGTTTGAAAGCCACGAAGGGAGGAGCAAAAGCTTGTGATAATGATCTTCCCCTTAATGCTTTATTGAAGTCTTCACTAGCTCTGACTTCACCTGCTTCTTGAGAAAAAATGCATGAGAAGCATTATCTTTTTTCAGCTCAATGAACAACCAATTAATCACCGTGTAGTCAACCCTTCTCAACAGACCAATGTTACAGAAGGGCTTGCAGTAAACCATTAACATTACAATTCTTTTTGCAAGTGTTACCAGTCCTGGAAGCAGTACTGCATTAGGAAGGTAACGCGTATTAAATCTACACGTGCTTGATTTCTGGCTGTCAGATGGACCACTTCTGTAAGATTGCTTTAGGAATGCTAAAGGTAGCTGACCTGCTACCTTGTCATGGACTTGACAGCTCCACTGCAATATGGTATTTGTGTTACAGTCTTAAATCTCTCCAGGCCAAGCGGTACAGCTTCCATCACTGGAGGAAAAAACAAGTTTGCTATGCAAATCTAGGTAGAGCCTTGATGTGAGTTGTCAGCTCGTTCAACTCTGCCTAGTGACTTCAGTGTTTCTAAAAGCTTGCTTAACTCAGGTTCCAGTTAAAACTTGTTAATGGACTGTTGTGTCTCCGAACAACTTCATCCTAAGGTACTTCTGTATCTTCTCTCAACCTCAGTAAAAATTGTTACTCCTTACCATGTTGAGGCTGTCCATTATGAAAGCAGGTCAAGAGCTGAAATAAGTCTAGCTTTCCTTTGCCTTAGTTTGGTATAGAAAGTTCTATATTTAAAGGCAGTTTGTGTAGAAATACCTTAAAATGAGTATGGGCACATTCAGCATTTCAGGCTTCTTGTGCAGGAGGCTTGTGTGAATCACAAAGAGGATACCAACTGTAAATGTTGCTGAATATGGCAAAACAGCACAGCTTCATTACATGTCTATTTTTTCCACTGCAGGAGTCTGAAAATACAGTGAAGCCTGATAGTGCAGACAGAAGAGTCTTTAGGAAGCTGGACCATCTGAAATACTAACCATGTCCATTACGGATCACAGCCCCACCACGGGAGTGGTGACTGTTATTGTTATTTTGATTGCTATCGCAGCTCTTGGTGCCCTGATACTGGGCTGCTGGTGTTACCTGCGGCTGCAGAGGATCAGCCAGTCTGAAGATGAGGAAAGCATCGTGGGCGAAGGAGAAACCAAAGAGCCCTTTCTTCTGGTGCAGTACTCTGCTAAAGGACCTTGCGTAGAGAGGAAAGCTAAGCTAACTCCAAGCGGTGCAGAAGTACATAGCTAACTTGGAGCGACATGTGAACTCCGGTTATGATGTGTGTAACCAGCAGAAGAATCTCTATACTGTGAAGAACTTGGCCGCATGCACACTACTCATCAGAAAACACCTGGATGAGACTTTAAGCATTGGCTGCAACTGCACACACTTGAGAAGCTGCTCTTTGTGTCAACTGTAGATGCTATTTCCTCCATGACAGGAGCTGACTCACTTGGCATAAAGTCCATTGCTGGCAATGGATGCAAAGGATATGTTGGTGAGAAGAGGCTAACAGTATTTTTTTTGTTACTTGAATGTTCATCTGAGCCTATTTTGATGGAACTACTACTGTAATGTGAACTACTTTACAACTGTGAACTGTAAATAGGCTGCCAGAAGTTTTTTGCTTTGCATTCACAGCGTATGAGAATAGCATGATGGCAACCGACCATAACACAAGGGAACACCTGAATCACAGCTGTGAATGGGAATCCTGAACTTCAAAACCAGATGTGTGGTTAAAGTTTGCTTCTGCTATTAACTTCTGAGTGCACAGCCAAAAGCTCAAAACCTCACCGGCTTACCAGGCTGGTGTAGAATACTTTCTTTAAAAAGGTGTAACCCTACAGTAGTATGTTGAGGGAAGAAACACAGCAGCTTCAAGAAAGGAAAGAACTTCCTTTAGTTACAGCTAGGTGTAGGTTCAGCTTTTGGCTGTTAGAACAGACTTTGCTAACTATATTGCAACTGCAAGGAAACTGCCATTCTGATGGATTCTGACCTGGGAACTAATGATGGCTACCGAACCCTTGGGGTGGTCCAGAAGGTTTCCAGGAGCGTGAAGTGGCAGTAGAGCAGGCTTTTTCTCTCCTGTCTATCTGCATGCTGAAACTGCAGAAGTTTTTACTTATTAAAACTAGCATAAATGCAACTAATGCATTTTTCCTAGGACCTCTGTGTAATTAGCTGCTTGGGTATATCTAGTCAGGATATTAACAGCCTGTTGTAAAAAGGCACTTTAGACTAAGACAGTCAGCTATAGAATTCAGTTGATGTATTTTGTAAACGACTCTTGGTTTAACTCCACAAGATATGTTTCAATCTTTTCTATGAGAAATGATGTTGACAGGGAGAAAGATTTCTGATTTGTTTGCAGTCTTCAAGCTAGCAACCGGAAGTACTTCCAACTAAGGAGATCCCTTTATTTCCTGCTCTATACTATAGTTCAGTTATTGAAACTCTAACAAGATATGTCAGATAGGGAGTTCTAGACCTCAAATACTTGGAGAAGGGACAGGGCTAAGCCACCAAGGCCTGCTTGCCTATTCTAGAACCATTAGGCTCTCTCAAGCATCTTTGTGCCTAATTTGATTTTCAAACACTAAACTGCCGAGGATAAAAATTTACTGTAACAATTTGTTTCTTGAAATATACTACAAATAATCAAATCCAACTTTTTTTTTTTTTAGCACACCAGAAAGTGATTATTGCTTCTTGTCCCTGTGCACATGAAGTAACTAAGTATCGCTGGCTCAGCAAGCTTACTTGAGAATTGTTAACTATGTGCAAGACAATTACGGCATTGTCATAGTTAATAAAGTCCTGTCCCTTCCTTCTGGAGTAAGATGTTGGCTTGTGTTTTTAGTGCTACCTTTGGCTTCTCTCACTGAAAGCTAGAATTTGAAGCAGCAGGGATAAGTTCCCAGAGTCACCTCTAGAATACAGCAGGATACAGCTGGCAGAGGGCTGTCCTTGCCCTGGCACACGCTGCTTAAAATGTCAGTGGCAGGAGACTGGCATACATACAGCCAGACCCATACACCTAAACTTGTGTACTATAGAAATCCTAAAAATTAAGGAGAAAAGGATTAATTCAGTAAGATTTTTCTTTAGTTTTGTTTCACTAGATAACAGTTCACACATGGCTCTTGTAGATTTCAAGACAGTCAGGTATCTGGTATACAAAAGTGATACAAAGTGCTGAAGTTCTTGAATAAAGTAGTTTGTCCATTCAAGTTTACCAATTACAGACATGAAGTATTTCACTTTAATTCTGCAAACAAAATGCCGTGTAAAGGGCAAATTTCAGAAATCTATGGAGAAATGTAAATTAAAGGTCTAACTTTTCTTCTAGCAGCTGTTAGAGAAAGCTGGTAGAAAAATAACTGGTCTTTAGAGATGCTTTATACTGCTGCCCATGAACATCAGCGTCTTTAGTTTTAAATGGATAGGTGTTTGTAAGTTAGTGCAATAGTAAAGTGCAGAAAGTTTTTCAAATTCCTCCTCTTCGCTTTAGAATGGGGTAGCTATTAAGTTGTTCAAGTATACAAAAATATTCCATTTGATTTTCTTTTTCTAGATCATGTGGGGGAAGAAGTCTTTATTTACAATGAATTTCAATAAAATATGCATAAATACCTACTCAGTACTGCATCATGACTTCATGTAAGCAATCATTCTGTCCTGTTTTCACTACTGTGCTCTGTTGCTACAGAATCAACATGATCAATCCTTTTTTCCTCTGTGGTAAGAGCTGTTGAAACTAATACACTGTTGTCATCAGCAACTGTTTGCTCTGACTGAAGGGTTTCTTTAGATTCATCTTTGCTCTGTAGCTTTCCTTCCCTTGATGCCACCAGAATTCTCAGTAATGTATTCTCCTTAAGGAGGTTTTCTGATGCGTCGGCCAGTTCTTGAAGCTTTTCAGCCATTTCTAGTAATTCTCGATTCTTCTGATCATACGTTGCTTGTAACTGCTCGCTGTGGAGCTGCAGAGTCTTGTGCTGCTTTTCCAGTGTGTGCTTCTGCTGCTGTAGTCGATGTTCTTCTCTTCTTGCTTCAGAAAGCTGTGCCTCAAGGGAGTCGTGGGCTTGATGCAGGGCCCTGATTTCTGATCTTAACTTCTGAATTTCTTTCTCCAAGTGGGAGATGTGTCCTTGCTGTAACACTGTCTCTTTATGTAGGCATTCTTTGGTGCAGGGCTCTGGTGAAGAAAGACTTGAGTGATGTAAAATAAATTTAAGAAGATGAGGAAGGCTAACTGGAAAGTCTTCTGGGAACTTCACGCTTTGATCCTTCCTGAAAAGACAGACCAAGTTAGCATTAAGACATAAAGGTACAGAAGCAGTGATAACTAAGTATCTGCTGCCCAACTCAAACTTGATATCTTCGCTAATAACACAGTTAAGAGAAACCTAAACTTGTATAGTGAAGATGTACCACGGTATTTCTATTCAATGAACTGTTTTACCTGTGTTCCAGTCTGTGTGCTGTCAGTGTCTCTGCACTGGATCAGTATTTGTCTGGCAAGATCTTGTTCCTTTTAGAAACAGATTTTACTCTGAATCCATATTCAAGATACTTCTTTTAGGACCTTGCATTGCATATAGTAGCATCACTATGGTTAGTTTAGTTGAAGGAAAACACTGAAGCACTCCAAATGCTATACACAGTGTTGGCAGTTAAATTCAGTTCTGTAAAACTGAGGTAACTATTCTGAGCCTGCACCTGCTCTCCTAGAAGTAGTAGCTTAACATGCTCCAATAGCAGAAGGGCTTTACAAGGAGCAGGGAAATACAGTTCGCTTTCACACAGTAGTTGCTTTTCTGAGCAGAGTCCCTCTTGCTGCTAACAAGCCTTTCTACCTCTTCCTCATACTACTTTGTCTTCATGGCACTGAGGTAATCAAGGAAGCAAACTACTCATGACTAGTTAGTTGGTTTGCAGTTGTTTCTTTTTATTTTGGCATGTATGGCTCAGTGTACAGCTGTAAGTACTACTGATTTCATTATATGACGAAGCAGGTCCATCACTTCATGTAACAGCATACACTGTTACTCCTGGTAAGAGTCCAAGCTGCTCCACTACCAGCTCCTTACAGCTACAAACCATTGAAAGACACCCACAAGCTTCCACTGTCAAATACTGAAATGTTCTTTTTCTTTGACCGTGTGCATCTTCCAACTGAATTACGCAAGTCAGGAAAAGGACACAGGATAAGCCCAAAAGATTATTCCAAAGCACAGAAGTCAGAAAAAGTACAATGTCTAATGCTTCACAAAGTTCTCCTGCTGCTCCTGCACAACCTGGCCCCCAGACAACTCAAATGTCCCTATGAGATGGCAGGACTGTGCATCGGGCACAGGGGAGGTTTGCTAAGTTATCAAACGTAGTTGCCTCAAAAATGTTTTCTGTGAAATCCAACTCCTTGTCATAGTGGATACAATCACATTTGCTTGTTAAGAACTACTTACTGTAGAAAGATATCATGGTTTAATCAATAATTCAAGAACTTGGGCCAGATAAGGCTTCCGTTCATCAAAGTTAAGCTATTTTTGGCAGACTAGGCAATGTGTTTTTTCTTCTCCTGCAGTTCTGGTGATCAGCCAAGTTAATTCTGTAATTAGCAGCAGCAGTTTCTCAGTTGACAAGCAGCTTACATCCAAATTTAATGATTCCTGACATTTTGGAAAAAACAGCCTACACTAAGACAAAACCGACTCATGATACAACAGTAATGTTTTACTATGTCATTACCCTTTTTTTTTTTTTTACATCAAAACCACAGTACGCATCAGAAAAGCTAAAAGGCTATTTGCAACAAAACCAAACCAAAGCAGTAGCAGAGCGAGGACGAAAAAACTGAGTGGGCTGGGTAATATGCAAAAACAGTCCCATGGCAAATGCATAAGGAGCTGCACAGAAAGCCTTAACAGAAAGCACCTTTACATCTAAAATAAAATACAATTGTTCTAGAGCTACTACACACACTCCCAAAGCCTAATTTTATTTATTACCTAGATGCAGCAAAACTAAAACACACTAGAAAGGAAAAGCAGGAAAGAAAACTGGAGGTAAGGTACCTCTGTGAAACTACTTGAGAAACCAAGTGGAATGTTACAAACCCAATCTCACTAAAAACTGTGAAGTTGGACTAGAGGTGGATTGTAAAACAGGCCAAGACAAAATAAGCATCCATGAAAAAACGAGACATGGGAATACGTAGTAACACCAGGAAGACAGGTACTAGAGGAAGCTTCACCTACCACAAATTCTTTTCCTGCTCCAAAACCTGCTTTATCAACGCTTTAACATAATTCAAGGAAGACCTTTTGTGCCATTTCATACTTGAGGCTCACACTGTCCGTATACTGAGACATACGATCATGGAGTTATTATAGCTTAGCGAAAGTAGAAAACAAAACACATCAGGGAAAAGAACTGTATTACCTCTGATGAGGAAAAAATAAAATGGTCGGGAGATGATCTGTCATAAATTCCCATGGAAGATCATTTTGTGTGATATCAATTCTGTTAAGAAAACACACACATATAAAAAGCCATTGAGGGATTACCAAAAGGGAAATGCACATTCTTTAAGACTTTTTTTTTTTTCCTAAAGCTCTACATAGACAGGAACATAAGTTTAATCAATGAAACAACTGTTCAATTGCTTGCTATGGTTTTACTTTGCTTTCTTCAGTCACCTTTGATTATGAATTTTATATAGCAATTCTACTAGAAAAAAAAAGAAAAAACCCAGAGAACCACAGGAACACTGAAACAAAAATAATGGACCAAATGATAGAACTTCAAAGTCAGGAAAGAGAATGGGCATTTCAGAATGCTCCAAGAACGTTTCAGTTGCACTATAACCCTATAATGTTAAACAACGTGTTAGACAATACATGTATCATATATACCTGTTATATAAATGCATATATGTATCTCAACTCCTCAAAATACAATACTGTGTGATTTAATTCTTCAATTAATCAGAGAAAGGTAAAAATGCTTTTCTACTGCTATCTGTTGTACTGGTTCCCTTTCCAGATCACAGTGCTCCAAGAATAACTGCACTATTTGAAAATTCATTTTAACTGCAGAAACACTGCAGTGAGATTGAAAAGTATCAAATTTAGGCAGAGGAAAGTAAGATTATGGACTCAAAGAAAAATGAAATAGATGACGTTCACATCAACTACAGCAAGACCCAGGACTATGGAGAAAAAATAAGTAATTATTTTCTAGACCAATTATCTCAATGAACTTGCATTATTCTAGAGAGATTAAATTAGAATCTTTTTTACCTTGCCACAGTGAAATGGTCTGGAGGCAAAAGCCGAGCAAGCTGAATAAAGATATGATTAAGAGAAGCACAGAATCCACACCACTGTGCATAATAGAGCAGCAAGACGTTCTGGAAAATGAAATGAAGAGTTTTATTACCTATTGTAATTAATCTGCAGTAAAGAAGCATTAGTCTTCACAAAATCTCAATTATTTAGCACTCAACATATGAAAATAAACTACATGCTAATGTTGGCACACGTTATTACAAGCTATTTACTGAGCCTTCTGCCTCCTGGGTTAACACAGACGTTGGGGAATCTTCTCTCCAAAGAGAAAATGAAGAGAGTTATTTAGTTCCTTCTAAATAAAAATGCATCAAATTTTCTTACACTTCTTATGATTCTTCTGCAACCTTAAATTCCTACGTGTCTAACAGCGACTGCACCCTCAGGCAGTGGTGCTGGGGAAGATGTCTGTCCCGCTCTGGCTTGTGGCCTTTGGCTCGCAAAGGGAAGCCGGGATGCTGGAAGCCAAGTGCTGCACGTGTATCCAGCTGCTGCAGCCCGCACTGCCAACATACACTAATCCTGAATACTCCTTCTTCAAAAGAATAAAAATTAAGCGATTTAACTACTCTTCAAGATGACCTCTTACATAAAACAATTTCACGGCATGCAAATAGAAAGGTCGTGCCTTTGAGATTTGTGTGTGCTTTCAAATCATACTTTTGGTTTAAAACTTTTTCTTCTATTCTGTTTCCTTTGCAATTGCTTTTTTTTTTTTAAGTAAGTTTAAAAAGCAACAATTAATACATAGAAAACAAAAGGTGTGGTGTCCTTATTTCCTGTAAGTTATGAAAGTCAGACATCACAACGCTTTTCAGCGTTACCTCAAACCCTACGTGTGTGGCACACGCTGCTGCTGCAGTGGAAGAAGGGAAATGGGGCTGCAGAGCGCAGGCCGAGTCAAGGACTTCTTTTCTTTCTATCTCAAACACACAGGCAAAGTAAAAGGAACAAAACTTTGAACAGTGGTAGAAAGCTGTTATTCAGGAATCTGTAGCTTTGACTTTTTGATTATTTTACCAGGAAAAAGGCATTCTGCAGATTCACTTCAAGGTACACTTTACTTGACTGCTTGCTTTTTTTTTTTTAGAAACAAATATTCTGGAGTTCTTAATCAACACTACTTTATTTGTGGCTAAAACAAGAATGAGAATCCTTCCCCAGAACGTGAGCAATGACGTGAGGGAGCTGTTTTCAGCAGCAAGGGGTACCTTTTCACTCGAAAGCACGACATCATGAAAGGTGCTGGTGGTCACTTCAGCCACGACGCGCTCCACAGGGACATGGACTGATGTGCCACCCACGAGATGCCTCTTCAAAGGACTGTAGAGAACGCTGAAATTTCTTATGAAGTTCTCTGAAATGAAAATGATACATGAAGTTATTTCTCCATTTTGGCAGGCTGTACTTTGCCATTCCCAGATGAAACTAAAACTGACACATTGTACACCAGATCAGCAATCTATCTATCTCTGACATACCAAGAGCAGTATTATTTACTTTCATATTTACTACTCAACATTTGTGAAATTCTCACAGCAGATAAAAATATGGCTATTTTCCTTCAACATCTCCAGGTTTTGAGTATTTATGCATTATTAAGTAATAACTGAATAGGAAGGAGTCATTAAAAATACTTTCCCTACTCCTGTATATTTAGGAACCATCTGTAAAAACTGAAATCTGTTAAAGGCATTAAACACAAACCTGTTCCATCAATTTAAAATATCAAAAGTTAGGACACTCACAGAAATACACTAAAATAAATTAGAAAATAGAAAGAAAATCACAGTGACTCTTTCACAAAATATGTAGAAAAAAAGATTCTGGAAGCTCAAGTAACTCAGAAGAGAGAGGTACTGAGCACTGTTCTGCACAGCACCCTCATCCCACTCAGGAAACCCTGTGAACAGAAAATATCTGGAGACAAAAAGCACTGAGAGCACAAAGGGGAAGAAAATGTATTATCTCCTCATCCAGACCTTAATTACCCCTGAGCATCCATGTATGGTCACTGATTTTTGTTTTTATCATCATTTTTCTCTCCAGAGTGTTCTGTGGGCAGGGAGATGCAGACAGGATAGAGGGCACGTGGGAACTGTAACTGCAGTGCAGCTCTTTGTTCTGAGTTGTGCTACTTGTGCGAACTTAAACATTTATGGCAAACTGCAAATACAATGTAATGAAGTAACAACCACACTGATTAAACCTTCTGGAACAACTGACTTTGATACTATGTTCACTAGAATTTACTTCCATATTTACAGAACCTGCTAACACTACAAAACCCTGCATTTTCCAACGGCTGACTGAGGTCTGCACATCGTCCTGGCAGGTAAATGCCCGCCAGCAGGCAGCTCGCAGCCTGCTCGAGTAATTGCAGTAACCACACCTCTGATCACAGTCTTCTCTCCCCAAATACAATTGGCTTTTTTCTTCCCTCCTCCAATTCAGCCAGGAAATTAAGTATTGACAGATTCGAACAAAAGCAATTCAACGTTTTATCTGGAAAACACACATACCTTTTAAAATAAATTCACAACAATTTCTAACTCAGAGGACAAAGGGAGGGCCTGTCTCCACAGACAGGAGAGCAGGGTCTCGTGGAATACTGGCAGCTTTTAGTACGCCAGCACCACCATTAACACACAAACGTGTTTTATAGTATCAGATTTGTTAGAGGTTCAGTGTTGTATTTTCTTCCACAAGCAAATCAGTTTTTACCACTTCCTTCAATGTTATCAGGCAGTCACTATTTACACACTCCCATGTTCACTTAATGCAAATCATTCTGTTGTGTGCATTCTGGTTTTTATACCATTCAGACAAATATTCTACTAGTTGGTTAGCTAATAAATACGTTAAATAGAATAAATCACGGTTCACAGTGTTGACTATAGTCTCACTTTATAAGGAGCTCTTTTCAGAATGACATGAAGTTTTCCATTCATAAGTTTACTTGCAAACCTGTACTTCTTATTGAAAGCATTTCTACAGCAGATAGCATACCCAGGGTAGATCCTGTAAGCGACTGATTCTGATCAAGGACATAGTGCAGTTCTTCTTTCAGGTCAACAATGGCAGCAAATTCCTTAAGATGAGTCGATCTTGACGCTCCCAGTCTCTCTGCATATATCCAAAACAGATTTGAATCCAGCAGATAGAGATTCAAGGTTTTGTTGGTCCTGCAGCTCAGACCAGTAATGTTAGTGCCACTACTGTGAAGGTCAGGAATAAAGCAGTTCCTATCCTCAATATGAGGAACAGAATTCTGGATGTCAGCATTATCTTTCTTCCCATGGGAAGAAAATGCTACTTTAGGGGTCTGAAAGATGGTCTTCTCAGAACCAATGAAACTTAAAAAATGTCTATCGACCGTTCTGCAACATGCAGTGTAATAGCTGAAGGGACTATAGAAACTTAAGAAATTGCTGCATTCAATGCTATTCGATACAACTTGAAAGAAAGTGTGTTCCTGGAGGTAGAAAGAGTCCAAAGCTGTTTCTATCTCAAAGAAGTTACAATGTGGCACACTGACTTTATCTGGTTTGACACCAAGGGTCTGGTTAATGCAAAGCTCACAGACATTATGAGTTCTGGATATCGAGTGCCACTGCGGAAGCACCACTGTGTTACAGCATGGGTACTTGGTTATCAAAAATGTTTCTGCCAATTTCATGTGTGCATCTGGATCAGAGGAATCGGGAGCTGGTGAATCGCTGTTCCCTAAGTGCTGAAGCTCTGGTTCAGCTGCCTGGCTTTTGTTACAGCTGTGGTATTCCAAGGCCACTTTGGTAATCTACAATGAAAAGAAAAAAGCAAAGCAAGATTAACAGCACACAGTTCACTCAAAAGCAGTTATCTGTTGCAGGTTTAACAACCTATGCAACTTTTGATGGAATTTCACAAAGTTTATCACTCTTCTACATTCTTAGGAAAGAATTACAGGAAGCTCTGACCTTGTAACAACGCTCAGTATCTCAGTCTATAGAAATTAAATGCACAGAACTATGAAAATACCCTTTAAAACACTTTCATTCCATGACATTGATCTCAAGGTCCTCTCTGTATCCTATTTATCACAGTTCAGTAACACCGTATTATCCCATTATGTGATACACTAATCAGTACTGACTCCTGAACTTCCTTTGTTTTCCAATATGAGGAGAAAATAAATGAAAGCATTCCCAAATGAAAAGAGAACAGAGGTTCTTCCTGCTCCATGCAGCATGCAACTCCTGTAAGCATGGCTAACAGCGCAGAAGTGACGCCAGTGCCCTCCAGCCATGGCATACACCTGCAACCCTGCAGTGTACTCTGCACACCTCCAGCCATGGCATACAGCTGTAACCCTGCAGTGTACTCTGCACACACTGATGCGACTCACTGTGGAGGAAGCCTGCTGCTCATTCAGTGCTCATGTTCCTGTGCTGAGTCACCAATTTGTTTTTCATACCGAACGGGAAATGTGCAGCAAAAGGGCACATGTAAAGAAACAGATAAATAACAGAACGTACAAGAAGGGTAAAGAAAGGAGCAGATTTCCCCTTCCATCTCACCTATCACATGAAGCTATTTCACTTACTTCGTCTAAAAGAGGCTGAATTTCTGCTAAGGGATTGTACGGTATAAACACGAGCAGTGCCGGTCCTTTCTTCAGCTCGTTGTTCAGAAGAAGGCTTTTTCCACCATGTGGTCTCAGCCAACGTATGAGCAGCTCTCGATTTTCTAGAGCCCACTTGCAAACATTCTCAGCTGTATAGTTCATGATGTCATTTGGATAGATCTTGAGAAGGGAAACAAGAATTGTTTGCTCTCATTTACTAAAACATATTGCTTACTATTGAACACAGTTCCCAGCTGTACCATGTTTTGTTACAGTAATGCCTAAAACTCATCTTTAATTTAACAGAACTATTCAGAGAGCTGCAGCACTTCATAGCTCCTTTCCCTTGGGGTAAACTGGCTAGTTTCTCATCAGATCATAGCAACATTCACCGTCTTCCAGGCAACAAGTCTTCTGCCAGGCAAGCTCCTTCTGCTTTCATCATATCGTTAAAATCTTCACTGTTTGCACTTGTACGCTCTATAAAGAGCGCCATCTCTAAGTTGATAACATCACATGTTTTGATTTACAGCATACTACCGCAGTTTTTCCCACTATTAATCCAACATATTAACTCACCTTGAGTCAGTATTTTAAGACCCCAACATCAAGACTGCATTTAAAATGGCTATACCGTTTTTTTTATTACTGAAAGTACAGAAAAATTGTTGAAGAAAATTGGCTTACAGCTTCTAGGGTCATCTTCATGAATTAAGACAAGTTAATCCTAAATCACTTGCAAAGACAACAGCAGTCTCATGCATTTACCAATAATTTTTAGAAAAAAATCATGTTTTCCCTAATCTCAGTTGAACAAAATACTGCAACAACGCTTATCTTCACACAGTTTCCACTCACATTAGCAGTGTGGACAGATAAGGACTCCACACAGAATAACAATTCCAAAAGTATTTTCAGTTTTAGTTTTCCAAAACCATGAAATGCATGTTTAAAGTTCTAATAAATCTTCAATTAAATGAATATAAATAGTTCTTTTAATCAGTGTTATGTCACACCTTTAAACCCGCGTGCAAGTTTTCACACCACCCACTACCTCTTCCACAAAAATCTCTTACTCTTACCCACGTTCAATTAGCTTTGTAACTCCTACCCGCTGGATGAAGTAGAAACTTTATGAAGAAAGTCTCTGTGTGATCATTTATGAGACATTTGGGCCCCCGGGGCTTTGTTCTGAAGGAGATTTCCCATATTATTAGAAAGACTTTCTCAAATAATTAAAATGATCCTAAGGGTCTCTGAAAACTTAAGTCAATCTATTACAGAACGCCAAATATGCTGTGAACTGAAACCCCCTTTTCACATGCTCCAGCAATTGTAAGACAAGAGCTGGGCTGAGGTATATATGCACCTTCATACATTGAAAGTCTGTGTGTTAAAGTCTCTAAAGTATATCTCAGATAAATACAGATATTATACATAGTCAAGAAAATAATTTCATTTCTGTGACAGATGGATAAGCTACAACTTGAAGTACTTCACATCGCTGCGGTCTGGCACTTATTTCCCTGCAAGTGTAAGGAAAAAAAACAAAAAGCACAAGTGTATACCTTTGACTCTTGCTAAAACCAGCAAAGGAATTGAGTTTGACACCTCTGAGGCTGTACTACTCTCCTGGTCTAGGCACTGTTTAAAGTTTAAGTCATTCAGAACAGCTGCTGACTAACAGAAAGAAAATGTGTATTACTGTACAAAAATACAGTTACTGAACAATCCTTACTCCTCTGCTTTGTGGAACACTCCTTTATTATCTATTTGCCCATGTGACATTACGTGTGCGCACTGCAACACAGTTTCAATCTGCACACACTGTTACGCTTATGTTATGTTACCACCACATAAATAAGATACTCACAAGAGATGTGTTGACGTGTCTGTGCAAATACACGCTGCCCGAATGTACCAACGAGATCTCCTCTGCAACACGTTTATCTGTGATCACTCCGAAGCGTACTGTTCCCAGGTAATCTTAAATGGCAAATTTTCAGTTTTTAAATAGAATTCTACACACTGAACTTCTCTCCTGAAAGCCTTAGAAGAATACAGATCTTATTTTTAAAATGCAACAACACTGGAATTGAAGACACTCTGGAAGTCAACACAGTCAAGTGCTGGTCTGACTATAGCTATGGATGCACTGCAGCTACGCTTGAAGGATTTTGAGAAAAGTGCACCTTCACGTATCACTGGAGAGCAGCCTGTCCTGTACTCTAATTCCACGATGGCCGACCACAAAACATACCACAAACCTTTTACATAAGCAAACTTTGCACGGTAATAAAATACAGTTTCATAATTAGATGAACCTTAATAAACACTCAGAAGGGATTCACTTTCCAATTACAAAATATTGCAAAGAATTACTGAAGTCCATATACATACATTGTCCACAGACCCCTTAAATTTTGAAGATGAAGCTTTTACCTTTCTTTAATGAATGTAAAGCTGATGTAAAGAAGGTTAAATAACCAGGAGGCTGCGGTGAAGCATTGAACTCAAAATATCCTACAACTCCAGGCTGAAAGAGGAAGAATTAGAGTTAGCTAAGCAATTTTCAGGTACACGGGAGATGAAAGTTGTTTGCCTACACTAAAGTGTAACATTTAAAAAAGACAACAAAATAATGTTTAGTGAAGAACAGACACTTTATACTGTCAGGAAAGAATTAATATTAAAAGACTGATTGGAAATCAGTTCTAAAGCTGTTATTTGAGAGCCACATAAAATGCAAGGGGGCTTTTAGGACTGTAGAGGCATGAGTTTCAAGCTGCCCGCTCCCCACGTTGGCTAATGAAATTCTCTAACAATTAACATTTGCTTTGTGATTATTAGTCAGTTCCAACTCTACAATAAAAACCGTAATTGTTGTAAGACTTCTTCAGAACGAGAATATCTAGAATAATTTTTCAGCCTACAAACAACATTCTGATCATTTACTACGCTGCACATAATTAGCAACTGGGTGTGCATCCACACATTCTGCGAGTCAATACTGGAACTGCAAAGACAATATAAGAAAAGATCTTCAATTGCCCATCAGATGATTTAAAACATAAGAGACTCATCCATACATGGGGCTGCTCCCAGCAGTCGGCCCAGCACCCACCACAGCCACAGGGGCAGCTGGGATTTGCAGGGCAGACAGGGCAGCAGCCTGCAGGTTCCTGCTGCAAAATGTCATCTATGTTTTGATATACAATCCACTTGAAACAATCATTATTAATCACTGCTTTTTTTTATTTACCATTCCAATCGGTTTAGCAGACCTTCCGGACAGAGTGTGATGGAATTTGGTTATTCTGTGCTGCTTCCCAGTTCCACCAGTGCATACAGAAAGAGCACTGACTGTACAAAGCAAGAGCACAGGGACTGCTGCAGGACAAAAGATTCTGGACTCACCGATCACCCCTGGCTGTGGCCAACACCTCCCCAATCAAATACTTTCATTTGGTATTTCATAGGATGCTTTAATTATTTCAGTTTTGTGTATTAAAAAAAGTTAATGTTGTTTTAAAACATGAATATATGATTTGCCTATTACTGATATTAGTAAAAATATCTTGGAATGTTTCACCGATAAAATTGTTCCCCATCCCAACCAGTGACCTGCTCTTTGAAACAGGAATTACCCTGCCTGACTACCCAAGATCCTTCTTCATCAAGATTACTTATGAAATATCCCAAGAAAATTACCAACAATAAAATGAGGTTTAGCAATTACTCAAATTTCTCCAATAACAGCTGTCAAGAAAATAAAAATATAAAGAAGAAGTGAAAATATATGGAAATGTAACAGCATTCATTCTTCAAGGAAGGAAAACAGTTACAAAAAAAAGATAGCAATTATTTTTCTTCACTTTTCTTTCCTAACACCAAATTAAGACAGTAACAAACCAGCCCCTTATAAAGCATCCAAGTAAACCCAACAAGCAGACAGACACCACTCGTTACGTGACTTCCCATTCCATGGGACCGTTTCTAAATACCATCAAAGTACAAAGCAAACTGGTGGCACCAAACAGTGAATGAAAGAGAACTTAGAAGTGACAGCAGGAAGTGACAAGAAGCCAAAGGGCAGACCCAGAAAGCGTTCCAAAGCCACTAACCAGCCAAGGCCCTGACTGCTCTGCTACACACCAGTTGTGGCTACACATTTCCGAGCACTGACTGAAGAATAAGGTGTTACTGTGAGTAGTTTTTAGAGAAGGTTTCAATAACAAGGAAATGAGGTGGGTTTGGCAGAAAGACTGCTGTATGTACATACTTCACGTTCTGTGCCTGATTTGTAACCTGTGTGAACAATGTCCTTTTTGTGACTATCTGACAATAGTTAAAATTTCCTCCTTGTGGCCAGGGGCACGCACACGAGGAAAGCAGCCAAAATGCTGTATTCCTTCTCGAGCACCATGCAAATTGTCCCGTTCTTCTGCCAACTATCCGGGTATCGTAAAGGAACCTGAGCTGCTCTGAGAGCTGGACCAACACAGAGGCTGCTCAGCAGAACAGAGATTCAACTCTTATAAGGGAGATCTCAGTATAGATAAGAAGTTCCTAATCTCAGAACACAAGTTTGTTAAGAGGAGCTCACACAGTACCAACTTCCACCTCCTGTAGCTATGGCAGAACTGCAAATCACTCTCCTGAAGCCACTTAGATCTTCCCATACATTTCTTATTGTTTTCCAAATGGGACGTTCTCCTTTGCTCTCAAAAAATAAATTTAATTCTTATCCTATTTTAATTTTGCATTACTATCATTTCACAAATACACAAAAAATGCCATCAGAAAATGCAGTCTCAACTGTGGGTCATGAGCAGCGCTGCTGGCGGTGCCCACGTGCCCTCCGGTGCCACACAGCTCCCAGAGCCCAAGCACTGCCATTTCCCAAGGAGGCAAGCAGAACAACAATGAAGTGTTAGAGCGGTAAAACTGAAGCAGAGAGAGGACGACAGAATTGCTCTTCATCACAGAAAGTATCTGCACCAGAGACAGACACACAGCTCACTACTCCTGCCTCCCAGCCCCTGCTTACAACGCTGGGGACCTGAACATGTGGGGAGCTCTGAACAGAAGAACCCAGCCCAGCACCTGCACCAGGAGCTGCCTTCACTGCAGTGCACACACTGCACTCCGTCCTGCAGCTGACCTAAAGAGGAGCTGCTTGGATCTGCGACACTGCACCATGCGTTCTGCCCACGCTGCAGCACCAGCTCACCATGCAGGGCTGTTCTCCAGGAACTGAGAGTGCAGGAAGATGACAGAATTTTCCATTGTGTGCTACAGAAATTGGCAGTTATAAAGGGATTAGAAACGGTTCTGATTTCAATGCACGTTGTCCACTCGGAAGTCATTAATCCACCAGAACTGCTCCCAACCTCAGCACCTCTGAGCACAGACTGAAACTAAGTAAGTGGCAGTGCACTGGTGGATTAAGATCATGAAGGAACAGCACACAGAGAGGTCAGGAGCCATCAGTTATTTCAACTGATTTCACATTTGCTTTTACTTAGCATTTATCTTAGTAGAAAGATTTAATATTCCTTTAAAATTACAACAATTATCATATATTTCTCAGATGCTGGAAGATTTTGGGAAAAAGATTTCTTCTGTCTTTCTTGTTCATGTTTTTTTTTTCCCCCACAAGGTAACAACTGATTCTCGACTCTAAAGTACTGCAAATTAACAGCATCATTAAATCGTAACAGTCACTGTGCAGGGAGCCAGCATTATGAATGTGTCGTTTCATGTATTTATGATTTAAGCACATTTACAGGGCACTGATTTCAAGACTCTGGAGAGCAACGAGCACTTGGGAGCAGATCAAATTTAACTGTGAAACAAAACTCTTTCTGAACCACAGCAGTAAAGCTAGAGAAGAGAGACAAGTACCTCATAATTTGAGAGGAAATCTAGTAACTTTGATCGAGACGAGATGTAGAGTAGTGGTGTCATCACCCGGCGAACAAACTTTTCAATATAAACAGCACTCATTGGGCCTTTGTATTCAATTGGTCCAAAACTAGTACCAAAAAAAATAATAGAACATTAAGACTGAAATTCACAGTACAGTCCCTGCTGGAGGTGGCAGAGATGGAGTTCTACAAACAGCAAGCTCAGCTCTTGGGATTGCTCTCTGCGCCCATTATCTGTGGTGCCTGCAGCTGGCACAGCTGTGTTACACTGACACAACTGTGTCCTGAGGCACAGAGCAGCATCCCCAGCTGAAATCACAGTGACAGCCCAGCATCTATGTGCAGACGTGATGCGTTGGTGGGGACAGAGGTGGAGACCGCTTCTAAGTTCCATTAACAAAGCTGGTAAAAGCCAGGAATTAATTAAATATTCCTATCCATATATTTCTGCTCTATCTACATGAAGTAAGTACACCACATAACAAAGATCTGAAAGACTGCTTCTATCTTCCCTTTCTTTTCATTTTTATATCTTTAGACTGAAACGGTGCAAGAGTTTTTTACAAGACCATCTCCAAGTACCATTCAGTAAAGCAGGGACCAACCCAGCCACGCTGCTGCTGGGCAGCCTGAGTGACCCTGCAGCTCCTCCCTGTGGAACCGACAACCAGCAGCACGCAGCGTGAGAGCAGAGCGGGGCCATGTGACTGTGGCTGCCAGACCCCCTCTTCCACCTCCCTAAGATCACAGAATGGCTGAGGTTGGAGGGGACCCTGAAGACCATCTAGCTTAACCCTCTTGCCGCGGGCAGGGTTGCCCCACACCAGATCAGGCGGGCCAGCATTCCACGCAGCCTGGCCCTGAATACCTCCAGGGATGGGGCAGCTTGTGCCATGGCCTCACTGCCCTCTGAGTAAAGGATTTCCTCCTAACACCTAACCTAAATCTCCCCTTTTAGTTTAAAGGCATCCCCCCTAGTTCTATTACTATCAGACCACGTAAAAAGTGTCAGTCTCCCTCCTGCCTGTAAGCTCCCTCCATATACTGGAAGGCTGCAATGAGGTCTCCCCGCAGCCTTCCCTTCTCCAAGCTAAACAGGCCCAGCTCCCTCAGCCTGTCCCTGCAGGAGGTGCTCCAGACCTCTGAGCATCTCTGTGGCCTCCTCTAGACCCGCTCCAGCAGCTCTGCATCCCTCCTGAGCTGGTGCCCCAGGCCTGGGTGCAGTGCTCCGGGTGGGGCCTCACAACAACGGTCTCCCTCTCCCTGCCTGCCACTGCTCATCTCACATCCTTCATCTCATATCTTATCATTAGGTTGGACAAGGCATCAGTCTAAAATGAAATCAAAAAACAAGAACACAAAGAATTAGTCCATTCCCATCAGTCCACTGAAGAATTCAACACGATGCATTCTGTAATACAGCTTATACATATAAATGCTCAAAAAAATAATTAAAAAAAAAATTAAAGCCTGCGCTGTGATACCTATACGAGAAAGTTCTGGAATGGTTTTCTAGAGCTTACTGGATTAATCTATATCCTACATTGGTATATTACAAGTCCTTGCCTTAATAGCAACACATACTGCTTCCTGTCACGAGCACTGTACAAACCCTAAGAGTTTAAGATCTCAGGCACGAGGGGTATTATTGCCCTCTGGGGGTTTTGTGAGGTTAACAATGTGAATTTACATCTCATTTTCCTGCAACTCTGTTTAAAAATACAGCAAGCAGTTACTGATAATACCCAAGTGTATTCATCTAACGTGTTGCTATTTCAAAATGAAGTAATTCTAACTCCCTGCATGTCCAAGTAAGATTCTGCACAAATGCATTTGTTGGGTTTTTTTTGTTTGTTTGCTTCTGTTACAGTTAATAATTCAATGCCATTACAATTCAAAGTTCAGCTGACAAGGATTAGGATTGTTCATCCTCAGCACAAATCCCCAAACCAAGTGCAATCTGCCTCCACAATGGGAGAGCTGCAAAAATGCCAGTGAGAAACTACACCGCATGCAGCTCTGCTATACCCAGTACTGGAAAAGCATTACTTTCTGCTCCACACAAAAAGAATGCACACACACAAATACCAAAAAAAATAAAAGCGAGACTGTAGAAAACTATACAATGTTACTCAAACATCTGGGGCTTAAAAAGTGAGTGCACAATTCAAATTTAGAAGAACATCTTCACTACACAGTTCCATCTCAACATGCGCCTCAATTTCATTCCTAAACACGACTGCTGCCAAAAACTGGGACCAGTGAATATAATCCATTTACAGAGCAAACAGGAAACTAAAGTAAAAAAGAACATAAATCTGAATAATTTGCACTTAATTGGAGAGAGAACTTCCAGGAGATGAAGTGCAATACAAATTTTCCTTAAGGATGAAAACTTGAGCAGCACATCATTTAACTGACAGTTACGGCCCGTCTCAGTACCTCAGCAGCACGCATTAGGAGCTTCACCCAGAATCTCCTCCTCTTCAGCTGTTTATTTTAAGTGTAGACACAGTACTTCAAAAATGCAACATTTTATACAAGGGCTGCTCCAAAAGTAATGCCTCCTATTTTTATTATGTTGGCTGATAATGTTAGAGACAGATGTTGAAAAATAGTGTTTTGTAGCTGAGAATTTGCTCTATCAAACAGTGCTGCTGTGCTCTTTGTATCTGACGTAGTTTCCACAGAAATAAATGGGAGGCATTACTTTTGGAGCAACATACATACACTACTTCTGTTTTGCGAAGTGCCAAGAAGAGAAACAGACTCTAAATATGAAGCTCTTACCTCCGGTGGTATAAGTGTATCACAGGAAAATAAAAGAAATGCTTCTGCTTCCTACATTTCCCCTGGTTCCACCAGCAATTAACAGCAACAAACAACACCTGCAAAGCAGACAAAAGTTCACAGCTAGCAAGAAAATACATTACTGTAACTTTCTTTATCTAGCTTGGCTTTTTTCCCCCAATGCATTCCACCTGTTATTTTCAACACCTTTTAAAAGCAGCATTTCATATCTGCTCTTCTTAATTCTATCAATTTTTCTTCTCTCCCCCTTTTTGTTTTAAAGCTTTTTGTTGATATTTCTTTGCATGGCAATACTTTATGGTGACTTTTCTTTCCGGCTTTTAAGCTTCCTAATCTAAATCCCAGGACCGGAGGCAAACTCCTATAGTTTCTACCTGAAGGCACACCAATAAATCCAGAAACATGTTA
Organism: Aquila spilogaster; assembly: GCA_024606505.1. Taxonomy (NCBI): domain Eukaryota; kingdom Metazoa; phylum Chordata; class Aves; order Accipitriformes; family Accipitridae; genus Aquila; species Aquila spilogaster. The sequence goes on along the minus strand of JANHGO010003775.1, from coordinate 2,397 downwards.
CCAGATGGAAGCTGCAGAGCTCCCCATCCAGGAGCAGAAATAACACACAGATGAGCAGGCATCACAGCTGTGCTCTGTTCATTCTAACACTCTGTATGTAAAATTAAAGACGACTGGCTGAGTTACTGTAAGATACGGACATTCAGGTCTTCCTGGTTCCCAGAGGATGACAGGAATCAGCCTCCCTTTGGAGGCTGAAGATCTACCAGCTCACGTGTAAGACTGCTGTCTTCTCTAGTTACCTGGTCTGACAATCTGTTGGCCACGAGCTCTATTTCTTCTCTCACTGCAACTGACTGGCCACACCACGGCGCATAGAAGAAATACAACGCGATCTCCGAGTCCTGACGAAGGTGATCAGCATAGTCCAACTGTCCCCGAAAAAGATCAATGACAGGAGATCTTGTGGAGAAAAAATTCACTGGAAGCTTTGCTGGCATTGTTACATCTTTTGCTCGGCTGTGGGAAGGAAATTAAAAGGGCTCACTGAGACTGTGCAGTAGTTAAAGAAGCATGCCCAAAGCCCTATGTTATCAGGGCTAGCGAATGCCATGCAGTGACAAAGCTGTAAGAACTGACGCAAATGACCACAACTTAAATTATCCGAGTTAGTTTCAAGAAATACCATAAGAATCTAAGGATCACCCTTTTTAACAAGTTTCAGAAAGTCACGCTGTCATAACATGCATGGTGTTCACGGGTATGTTAGCTCACACTCATACTGCTGCGTGCTGCAGAACACAGAATTACCAGGAGTGATTTCTTTGGATTCCTTCCCTGGCCTCATCCTCTTTTAACACCTGTACTTTAGGAAACAGCACCCTGATAAGAGAGGAGACACACTGGTCATACAGCTTTGTGATGCTTATCACAGAGACCATCCCTGTGCCTTATACATTGCTGTAAATTGTTCTATGCTTCTATTATTCTATACTCTATTATGAAAAGCTGTTTTACCACAACTTCCAGCACTGGGTGAATGCGTACTAGTTTATTTTACCAACATCAGTGATTGGAGCTGGGACCACAGACATGTCCAGCACATGTTTCCCTTCAGAAGATTCCAAGAAAGAGGGTCCTGATTTAAAGACTATCCAATACGGGATTACAGCAGATTAAGTCTCTTAACAGAAATGACTTTGAGCAGTAACACCAAGAACAGGAACTGTCACACCAGCACTCCACCATTCCAAAATGCAGCAGTTCCAACACTTTCTGGAAGTTGTGGGAGTTCTTAATTCATATGTAAGTTTTCACTCCAGATCCAGTGTACAACACTCATATAACACACAGTGTGCATGCGCTATGGCCTTGTGTCTCCGGTCCCTGCTGTCTCCCATCAGCACGCAGTGCCCCGACGGGTGCTGAGCCCGATTAGCACTGACTCCTGCTTCCAGGAGCCACCATCACAACCCCCGCTCTCCAACACACGTGGGCGACCACGCTCAGGAACGCAGCCCCAGGCCGCGGCCCCCGACGGAAGGACAGAGAGTTGAAGTCGGTTCCGCGCTTGGGTGGGCGGGCAGACAGTTGGACAGAGCACAATAACGTACGACTAAAAAAGGAGATACGAAATTGGCTCTAAATTGCAAGAAAACGGGTCAACGCAAGGCACACCGTGATAGGAACGAGCCAGGGACTACACGGCTACCCCCGAGTAGCAGAAAAACCCGCAGAAGCCAATTACCACGGAGCCACCGGGCGACAAAGCGGCAGCGGGCAGCGCCCCGCCACAACGCGCCCCGAGCACCGCTCTCACCGGAGCGCCGGCACTGAAGGCCGTGCTACGATCCGCCCCGGAGGCTGCGCAGCCCCGAGCGCGGCCCGCCCGCCCGGGAAGCCCTCAGGTCCCGTCGTGCCCCGCGCCCCAAGCGTAGATGTTCCTACAGCGGTGAGGCACGGCCTAAGGCGAACAGAAGTCCCCGCGGCGCCGGGCCCCGCTCCGGGCTGCAGAGCCTCGCGGCGGCCGCTCCCCTCCGCCCGTCCCTTCAGCCGCCGGCGGCGCCCGAGGCCTCGGCGCTCGGAGCTCGGCTCGCGGGGGTCAGCGGCGCTCGGAGAGGAGGAAAAAGCCGCTCCCCGACGCGGCCGGTGAAGGCCCGCGACTTCGGTCGCCGTCTCCTCCGCCCAGCACGCGCTCCGCCACTGCCTCACGGTGCCCGACCATAGAGCGCGGCTAGAGCGGCTAGAGCGGCGCTCGGGAGGGCGCCTCCCGGGCCGGGCAGCCCCGTTCCTCCCGCCGGCCCCGCCGCGCCGAGTCCCCGCAGACCCCGCGGCCCCGGCGCTCCCCCGCCGTTACCTGCAGGTGACTTTGAGGGCGACGAGGAAGGCGCAGCCCAGCACGATGGCGGCGCCGCACAGCAGCTCGGGTCGCCGCGCCATCTGGGCGGCGCGAGGCCG
>JANHGO010003774.1:0-26330 GCA_024606505.1 Aquila spilogaster | reverse complement strand
TAAGATTTGAACCCTCGGTTATACCGAGTGCTTCCCCAGGAAACTTAGAAATCTCTATAGAGTTTTTCCATAATTTAACATTTTTGTAGTCGGCTGTATTATTCGTATTCTTGTTATGTGAACATGCTTTGCAGACAGTGTATTTATCACCAGAAATCCAAAAGAACCTGTATTCCTGTTGCTTTAATAAACTGTACTGTTCATTAAAATATAGCCATGATAGTTTCTTGAACGCAACCAAACTTCTTAAGTCTGGCCATGATAGTTCATTGAATGTGACTAGATTGAAAGTACGTTATGCTATTTGTGCATCCACAATGGTGATAGTTCAATATATATTGAACGTGACTGGACTTACAGTGCTGAATTGAGCATCGCTCAGAATCTAAGCCTAGCCACCCCCAGCCCCTCTGGTATCTGAGGACATGCCGGAATGCAAGGGGTTTTATTTTCTGCCAAACTTCTTTACCCTTTAGTGCAACAGAATAAAATTGGCGTAGTCGGCAGGATTCCCATGGATAAAATTCTGCAAAAATATAAATGTGCCCCTTCCCAGGCTGGGAAGGATTGGGCTCAAAAGTTTTGGAAGGATGAAGAGAAAGTGGTAGGACACACTGAGCAGTGTCAGGCTACGCAAAGGATTAGAATGGGAAAAGGTAAAGGTGTTATTTGTGCGGTTTTAGGAGCCTGTTTATCTTGTGCTCAGCAAGAAGCTAAGGAAGTCCCTGCTCCCAAAGAAATTTACGCAGCTTTGAAATCAGAAAATGAGGTGTTGATGTCCTCATTGGCCTTCGAGAGGGAGACAGGAGAAAAACTAGGAATCTGAGTTGATAAACTTGTGTGTGAGAATAATCATCTTAAACAACTGTTGGAAAGGGTGAATCAGCTGTTTTAGATAAAACCTGAATATTCTATAGCAAGTATATTACAAATACTGCTTTTCAAAATCTATGCTTAAATTACTGTCGTGACCTTTATTCGACTGTGAACGAAATCTCAGGCTGCCATTATACTCATAATCTCTTTAGACATAAACTGTTGCCCAAGTCTGAGACTAGGCGTTGATCCCGCTGCACCTAGACTCTGATAGGAGTTTAGAAAGCAAGGGGGTCTCCTCTGAACCTCATGACTCAACAGGAGGGTCTCCCCTACCTTTCTACATTCCTGATCTCTGTACAAATCATGAGAAATCAATTCTAACTCGATTTTTCTTTGTATGTTTCTTTTTTACCCTGTTGCATCTCTGCTCTCTGTACACATAATTTTAGTTTGATTGTAACTTATTTTTCCTTTGTACATTTCATCCATATATTAAGTAATAGAGCGAACCTTGCCATCGAATTCTGTGAAGTTGCACTTTTATAAATTCCTATTGAATCAGTTTTGCTAATACCCTTAAAGGTGATTCTTTAAGCGGTCCAAAACACTCCTTTTCACAACAAATTGGCATAGTCGGCAGGATGGCAAGCAGTATCACTGATTACTTACAAAAGCATGGAATAAGTTTGAATCCCAAATTTTCAGAGGAATGGGCTTGTGATAACTGGCATGACTGGAAATCTGTTGAAGAACAGCTAAAACTGGCCAGAGGCAATATAAAAGGTGGAGAAAAGGGTGGAAATGATGCTCATGTAACCTCCCCATCCCCCTGACATTGTGCAAATTAGGAAATTAATTCTATCCCCTGAAGAATGGGATGGAAACATATGGGGTGACCCCAATAATAGCTGTGCAAGGGGAAATAATCCTCTGTCTCCTTTAGATCCCCCAAAATATGAGGCCAGGTCCATTATAAAAACAGAAGAAACCACTGGACCTCAGGGTGGAGCAGGAGACTGTACATGAAAAACAACCCCATTCGATCCAATCAGATGGACAATTTGTAAGAATGCTACGGCCATAAGCCAGGTGAAACTGAAACTGAATTGGTTAAGTGTTTCACAAAGACTCATGAATCTGGGTAGCATTTACGATTGTATAATGCCATCTACCAACTAGGTAATAGATGGAGTGGAAATGGCTGCCCTAAAATGAAAGCCTTTTGTGTATCTGCTAATACAATCACTCCGAAAGTTCATACCAAGCCAGGAGAATATCCTACAGGATTTTACGCTGGACAGCCTGTACTGGTGAAAATGCCTCAGATTGGAACAGTACCAGTGGTACTAACTACAATCAAAAATCCCTACGCATGGTAAGCCAGAGATTGCTCAGGAAAGGTACACCAGACTAGCACCCGGTGGATCTCACCTTCCTTTTAACTCTGTGGGTTGAATACGACCAACCATATTTTCTTTCCTTTTGTGTGCACAGGATTCCTGAATGAACCGCACGTGGATGTGGAGAGGCAGGTTGTAGGATGATGAACCAACAGGTTGGATTAGCAATCTTATGTTTTACCCTGACAATACAATCCCCTTTGATTTGTAGTCAGAAGGACCCAGAATGGCCATGGTCCCAAGCTTCTGTTAAACACACTGGAAGCATGGGACTATACTCCATCAAGGAAAACTTAAACTTAGCTACTGTGGTTATGCATGGAGCTGAAATGTATTCCAGACATGAGTTGGACTGGGATAGAGAAAGATGGCTTCCCCTCCTGAGGGGAATAGCTGTAGAAGAAATTCAGATAGAGTATAGCATGATCAATGGATCTACACATGAAAACATCATGCAAATTGTAACATCTCATGATATCTCAGGCCCAAGAACGATGAAGTCTTGTGTCACCGAAAGGTGGGATTGTTGGCATAACTTTACTCTGGTGGAACCCACTTTTGTGACTTGCCTTTGGCAACAAAGGCGAATAGGGCTCATGTTTAGATTTATATTCATCTTCATCCCTCACTAAGCAAACTGATTTTTTTGTATATTTCTTCTTCTGTATGGGGGCAACAGATGCCAGCACAGGCTGGTTCTCTGGTTCAGCCGCAGTGCCTGTCGCTGGGGTCGGAGTGGCCGCAGTGCCTGTTGGTTTTTTGTCAGATCCGGAGACCTTCTCTTCCCCTTAAGGGTACTGAATAGTGTTGAACAGGGCTCGATAGGCATGGGCCGGCCCCCAGCACATTGCAGTGATTTGTGTGTCTCTGGAATTGCCAGGGTGACAGCTTACTTTTTCAAAATATTTTACTAGTTTTTTTGGATTCTGCACTTGTTCAGGGGTAAAGTTCCAAAGCACTGGATGTGTTCAGATCAGACACTCTTCTCTCACTCTAGCCAGAGTCCAGCTCCAAAATTGAAAACGTCCAGTGACCGCTGCCCAATGGAAGGTGCCAGGACTGAAATCTGTTGCTGGCCCTCACCTTCCCTTGGCAGCCATTTAGCTGGTCCTCCAACACTGGGGCTATGCGCTTTCTTAGCCATGTAACACTTCCCACACTCTCTCTCACTCTTGACAGAGCCCAGCTCCAAAATTGAAAACCTCCAGCTATGTGATAAATGAATTTAGTCCCAAACAGGATTCCAATCAAAGTTTACAATTTATTAAATGAATAAAGGCAAGCAAACAGCGCTGGGTGCGTCAGGAGTCTTTGCTCTACCAAGACGCACTGTGAAAAACAACCCAGCTTCTTTTATAGTCTAACGTTAGTTACATCATGTCCTTCCAAAAGACTCTCCACCTCCTGGTTGTGCAGGTGCAGTATTTCTCCTAGAAACTTCTCGAACTCTCCTCATTGGCTGAGGGGTCTTCTATACAATGTATCTCCGACCATGCTCCTCACTGCTCGGGCATGCCAGCAGACATCCTGTGCAACAGGCGACACCCTGCACAGCACCAGCTGTGGCCATCAAAACCCGAGCAAGTTCGCAACAGACACCTCCCCCCCGACAAATGCACGTAACAAATTGCTTACACGCTGCCACTTCAATACACCCTCTATTCGTACGTACTAAAGATCACCCCGTTCGTAACCTCGCTTAATACTATGATAAATGCCTCAGTTCTCCCCTAGGATCTCTTGTTTAACACTGCGCAGTTAACAACAAAACTGGTTTTGGGCTGGCAAAAAAGAACTATATACATATCATCTGTTTCCTCCCGGCCTGCGGTTATACGAGGACCGACAAAATGGTTACAGTGAGGGTCACATTTTATTATGCGGCCCTAACATTGTTTATATTGACACGAATCAGATGAACACATTTCACACGGACTATGCACCTTTCTCCCAGCTAAACTGCCCCACGAGGCTGAAGCATTTCTTCCTCCTCTTCTTCCTTCTTCCACCCCAAGAGAAAAGAAAAATAAGAGGGGAACAAAGCAAGTGCATATTTCAGAGCAAATCACTTTAAAAGCACACTTAAAACTCTCTCGGCGCAGTTTAAGAAATGTAACGTGTCCTCTCAAAGGAGATGGGTTTTCCCCCCCCATAAAATGATCCACTAACGGCTTTCCAAATGCACTGCGTGAGAATAATCTAAAGGCATAAAAACGCTTGCCAGAGGCAGATTCTGTAGGATGTGTTTGTCAACAGCTCCCCTGCTGTGCCCACACACCTGGGTGCTCGCACCCATTTGCATGCTTGCACCCTGGAAGTTGCCCACGGGGGGGGGGCTCAGGGCTGGGGATCCAGCTGCCCCCCCAAAACCTCTGGACATGAGGTCAGATTCTTGTGCTGTTCCCCCTCCCAAAATCTGCACAGCCATCAGCTTTCCGAAAAGTCCAAAGGGACCACGGGGTCCAGCCCTCGGTCCAGCACCGCGAGCCCCCAGGGCTGCTCTCAGCAGCCCCTGAAAAATAAAATAGATCCAAAAAGCAGATTTAAACCGAGGAAAGCAAAGAGAGAATCAAGGAGCTGCAAAGAGGCATCGTTTAGGTTTTAAGAGCAAGTTAAGCTAACGATCGATCGCTCGGCTTTCTCATCTCTCTCAAGGCAAATAAAGCAGCAGACGGGTACCCGAGGCCTCTCCGCAGCTGTCTGTAAGGGTGCTGGTTGGTGCATCAGCTTTTCAAGTTGTACTCAGGCACAATAAAGTCTGAACTGGCAAAGTCTCACACACACACATCCTCTCTCTGCTCTAAAAGGGCTAGTAAAACAAAAGCTGGAGACGCTGGTGGGCCCAGTCAGCTAGGAGAAAGAACTTAATGAAAAAAAGAGAGAACTGGACACTGCTAGGGATGTTTACTTAATTATTTAAAAAGCTGCAGAGAAAGAAATTCATAAAAGCCTCACTCAGAAGGCAAGCATAATCAGGCTTTAAAAGCTTTTTTTAAAAAATACAATATATAGAACTAGATAGTTGCTAGCAGCTAAATTAGAAAGTGAGCAAAAGCAACGAGAGCATGCAGCGCTTGGAAGAAATCCATGGTCTCCCTCCTCGAGCCCGATCAGGTTAGGTATGGAGAAATCCAAGCAGGGGTGTCAGCCCTGTAATCAACAGATGGGGTGGAAGTGCTGACGATAATGCAGAGAAACTGAGCGTATTTAATATGGAAGAGGAAGAATGAGATGATGTTTTCATGCCATAGTATGCCAAGACATTTTGTATTGTAACACGAACTAAAATAAACCAATAAATAGGGATTATTAATGCCAAACTTTGTTAAAAATCAGCCAGATATGGAGCAATGGAATCCAAGAGGTTTTAAAGAGCTGGCCAAGGACTTCTCTCTAGATTTATTTTGGGTTTTGTTTTTAAGTCCTTTTTAAAAGGCTACATTAAATCACAGCAGTGTTATTTATTTCCTTGTATGTTAAAACAATCCATGTCGTCTTCCAAATTGTTGGGCTGACATTGAAGCCGGGCAAACAAAAGGAAGATCTGAAACAGGACTCACTTAATGAAGAAGTGAAATTTAATTAGTGCCAGGAAGCACACATTTATGAAAAGCAGATTTCATTAAACCAACCTGAGCTTTTTTATGAGATTCCAAAATGAGTTTACCAACACAACAGGGCATTTGATTCAGCTGCGGGTGACATTTTGATGAAGAAGGTGGAACAATATAAAAATAAACACCACAACCTGTTAAATCTCTAAGCAGTTGGTTAACACACAGCTGCCCAAATGTCAGGCGAAGGAAGGAATCACCACTGACAGGGATGCTCTGTCGGCTGACAAGTCACTAAATAACGAGGGCTAATAATGAATGCTGGGAAAGCAGTTGTACAGCTGGGGCAATACCAAAGCTCAGGCTAAAAGATTCCTTCTGGCCTTAAAAGCCATTAATACAGAGTGCTGGGGAAAGGGGAAACATCTGGTGAAAATAGCACAGGGGTTTCTCTCTCCTCCCACCCTATCTGGATGCGCACACACACATCATTGTGTTGCTGCGGCTTCAAACAGGGCTCCATCCTCAGCGCAAGGAATATGCCCACTGACGGTTATTTTCCATGCTGTATTTGTGCTCCAGCTTTTATTCCTCTCCCGGGAAATCAGTAGCAAGCTCTGCAACAGGCAACAACAAAAAAATAAAATAAAAAAAAAAATCACTTATTAGGACAATCAGAAAAGGAAAGTGCTGGAAATTGGGCTGCCCACCTCATCCAAAAGCTAAATGCACATGAGGCTTTGAGCTAGGGCAGCACAGACATGGGGTGGCAGAGACGCTCCTAATGCCACCCAGTGTGGGAAATAGAGGTTAAACTGCAGCAAAGCAAGAGGCCATCAACAGACCTGGGCTTTTGGGGGTGGTTTTTTGGTAGTTGACACACGCTGGTTGGACAACACACGGGTTACATATAAAACCTGCACTGGAACGGGGTATTTCTCGCCCTGCAGCAGTGGGAGCAAGGCAGGACGTGGCAGAGCTGTGCTGCCTGTGTCTGGGCGCTGCTGGGTTTGGTTCCAGACATTTTGGTCCCGACACATTTCCCCTCCTGGAGAGGGCACAGGGCTCACCAAGCCCCACCGGGGCCAGCTCGCTCTTCTTTTTTACCTAAATTACAGGGGTTAGGAAGCCTCCTTCCTGTGCGTGGAGGTTCCTCAGGGCCACCAGGCTCCAGGCGTGGGGACACCACTCCCTGGAGATACAATGACCATGTCCCAGCCCAAGCTACAGACCCACCACAGCCCAAAGCGGTCGCGCTGCCCTACGTAGAAGATACCCTGCCTTAGGTCACTCTCCGTCATTGCTAATTACTGCAGGGAGCCTTCTGCACGCACACACGTTCCCCTCCAACAGCATCTCCAAGGGAAGGACATGCCAAAGCCTAGAGCCACCGTACTGGCCGGCTGCCACCCACATCTCCTTGCAAAGTCCCTTTGACACTTTACAACCTTCACCGGGCCTGGGGGTAGGGGAAGTCACCGCTCTGCTCAGCGCAGCCGATGCACAAAAAGCTCCAGCTGCTGACCTCAGCCACGGAGCGGGGAGGAGGAGAACGGTGGCTCTAGGGCTGGCTTGAGTACGTCTTTGGGGTGAAAAACAGCAGGATAGGGAAAAAAGCACAGCCAGAGCCCCAGAGCTGGGGGGGGAGATGCAGGGGCATTTCACATCAGCCCCAGGGTAACAGCCACACAAGCCATGTGCAGGGGCTGCCGAGAGGACCCGGGTGGCAGGGGGTGGACAGAAAGGCCACTGTCCTGCCTGGCCTTATGGTGGGTGAAGGTGACAGGGACGTCTGGGGATGGTGGAAGGAAGGACGGGAGCAGGGAGCTGCAAGGAAGCAGCCAGGCAGCAGTCAGGTGTTAGCACAGAGGGGTGAGCACCCGGCTGAGCCCCAGCATCCGTTCGAAATCTGGTGCCTTTATACCACCCAGGGAGAAGGTTTTCTCCCAAAGGCACCAGCATAGCTGGGCAACCAGCTCCTGCTCCACGTTTGCCTCTGCAAGCCTGCAAGCAGCATCGCAGGGAGCGAAAAGAAAAAAAGCAGGTCTGCGCTTCTGGGCATGCGGAGGCACCTTCCTCCCCAGCCTCCCCTCCTCTGCAAAACCTTCACGTCTCTGAACAGGCACAGGCAGAGAAGCAAACACTCCTCCCGAGGCTGATGAGCCCTTTTGTACCCAGCCTGCGCGCTCCTTTACCTTTGGGCAGGGATAATAGGACAGCCTGAGCCAGGCGGCTGCTGCAAATGTCACCTCTTTGGAGAGGAGGACGGTGGGTGGCCGCCGTGCCGCAGCTCATCAGTGTTCTTGTCTGGAAGGAGTTGTGAGAGAAGGAGGAATTAATCCTGAAAGCTCAGCTGGTACCTTTGATTTTGGGGCCCCGGAGCATCCGCCGCCCCCTGCGCTGTGCAAGGGCCGGGGAGCAGCAGGGACCCATGAGCACCCATATGGCAATGCACCCCCGTTCTCGCATCGTCCCTCCACAGGTCTGCCAAGATGCCGATTCCTGTCCCAGAGACCTGTCACAAACTGGGATTGATTTCTGCACATCAACAAGTCTATTAGTGACAGCCTGAGGCCAGTACCTCCTGATGGCTCAGGAGCACATCTCCTCCCCACCGTGCTCCCGAACCGCTATGGCCATGGCCAGCCAGCTCACGAAGCCCAAAAACGCTCTCATCACTCCTCCCTGGAGAGTTTTATACTCAGACATGATCTTCTGGTTCATCTCTGGGCTACAGCTGTCGGTGGTCCTCCCCTGCTTCCCCCTCCTCCTTCTCCAGGCAAAACCAGGAGAGAGGAACATGAAGGACACGTGTCACATCAGGTGCCTGGTCTGATGCTCAGAGACACTGAGTGTCCAGAGCAAAGGTGTGAGAAGGACCTGGTTAGATGAAGCCTCCAGAGATGACTCAAACCCAAGGGAGGACACTGAAGGAGGCATATTATGGGTCTCCATCCAAGCGCTCTCGCTGCAGTGACCCATGAATATGCTGTTAGCTCTGCCCCCAGCTCACTGCTGCACTTACGTGCTCTGCTTTCACCGGAGGGATGCTCCTGAGGAGAAGCTGACCGGAACGCTGCAATACAGCAAGTCCAAGCAAAGGATGTGGCACTGGAGCAGAAAGCCACGTGAGACTGGCCAGAAACAGGCTGCTCTTGGGAACAGAGAGGCAGCAGCACATGGGATGCGCCCAGTGCCCGACCACCCCGTGAAGTGGACTGTCTCAATTCCCCAAAGCAGGAGCATCCTTCCCATTAGCCCTCATCCCACTGGGTTTAGACCCGGTGGGACACAAGGCAGAGACCAGATGAGCCACATCTCTGTCCACCAATCCCTTTTGGAAACCTCCAGTGCTTCCCAGTGACCTCTCACAACCCCTTCTCTCCTCCTGGAGATTTATCACAGACCCTGAACAATAAACTCACACCAACAGTTTCCTTCAATGTAAATTATTCCAAGTTGTCTTCTATACATAAAGACTCCTCCAGCTTGCTGTATTAATCTGTGCAATTAATTAGGCATTTGCCAATTAAATTTTAAACATTTCAGTTTAGTTGTAGGTGGGGGGAAGATTTCCTGTTAAAAAAAAAAAAAAAAAAAAAAAAGGCAAGTAAAGCCCTAATGATGGAAATGATTAAAGACAGGCTGGCGAACAGGTCCTTAGAAGGCACAGATCTGCAGTCAGCTCAGATCACACCTCTCATCTCTAACTAAAAAATAATCATCATCACAGCATCATTGCAAAGTCAATAACTTTAAGACAGTTGAGAATTACTTCCACTTGCTTCGTCACCACTTATCCCTGCTGAAAGCAAGCTGAGAGTATTCTCTGGGTAGAAAAAAAAAAGTATTTTGTCCTCATCTTTCCTCTGGGGGAAGAACTTGACGTGGCAGCAGCAGACCGTAGAGCAATTGTTTTCCCAACCAGATGAGTTCACGGGTAACTGTGACCGGTGAGAGCTTTCATCACTGGGTGAAGTGCGTCTTGCTCAGTGAGGTACAAACCTTCTGGCTCTTCATGGACAAACCCTGGCCCCGAGAGCCCTGTGGGAGCACGGAAATTATCCCATTTCATCACCAGCGGCACCCGAGGATGCAGGGTGCCAGGATGGTGCTGTCTTCCCTTTTCTCGTCGTCATGAGCTGCTAAATCTCTGCAAAGGAGCAATTTTCATATATACTGCACAGATATGATGCAGGGATGGGCTGCTGCCATGATGGAAAACTGAACCTGCTACAGAGGATAAAGCTGATTTGAAATCCAGGTGAGTATCTAAAGACAACCCAGCAGCAGCCACAGATCAAACCCATGTCCCTCGTATTCACGCTTCGTCTTTCATCAAAAGCTCTCCAGGCCCTGCTAAAGGCAATTAATTAGATTCGCCTTCGTAGAGAAGATCGGCACCTTTTGTTATTTTCCAAGAGCAGGGAAGGTTAAAAAAAAAAAAAAAAAAAAATTAAAACAACCACAAAGCAGCATTGCTTTCACCCAAATTATTTTAAGAGGTGATTATGAAGGATAATCCTCTGAAAAATTAGTTGGTGGATTTCCATTAAACCTGTTCTTCATTCACCTGTTCAAGGGTCCCTGTCGGTCCGATGCCATGGGGAAGGCGTGCATCCCTCCAGCCGCCCAGGTCAGTGGGGTGCTGGCCTCCCCTCCCCCCCGCCCAGCCCACGCCATCACAGCTGCTCCTTAGATTTTTCACTTTTCCTCCAATTTAAAATAGGAAATGGATAAAGCACCAATTAAAAAAATAAAGCAAGCTGGGGTTTGTCTTGGGTTAAGCTGGGGTTTTCAAAGGATGTTGCCCCAGTCTGTTGGAAATCAAGAGCAATGAAACTCTGCAGCAGTCTCTATTCAATGCCTTTGAAAATCGCAGCCTTTCATCCAGGTTTGAGCTGAAAGCATGAGGAATGCCCCCACTGTCATGCTGCCTGCTCAAACAGGGCCACACATGCTGGCAGGGCAGCATCCCAGCTTCTCCGTCCCCCTGCCGTACTTACAGCTCCCGGGTTGTGCCCAGTAGGAGAAAATTTATTAAGATCCAAATGCCCATCAGCAGGATAGAAAAATCACCTGGGTAGACCTGCTGGCCAAAGAGTCAGCTCTCCAGCTGCTGAGCCTGCCCTGCTCAGAGATGTACCCCATGCTTGGGAGAGAGGGGTGGGGTTTAGAGATAAGGTCTAGAAATGGGATTAGAAAGTGGGTATTCCTGAAAAAAAAAGAGCGTTATTATTTTGGATGTCTCGCTGCCAGCAGTGGTTCTCTGTGAAAGCCCTCCAGATGTGCTGCTGTACACACACGCGACCGTAGGCGACAACCACAGCGCAGTGCTGACAGCATCTTTCCATCTTTCTAAATAAAGACCATTCTCAACAGAGGAGCTCATAAAGACAATATTCCAGAAGCCATCAAGTTTCTGATGAGTTTGACCCATGCTATGTGCAAGAAGGACCCTCACTCTTCCCTCCAGGGCTGTTATCTTGGCAATGACTATGCGTGTGATGGAGGAGCGTTGGCTTGACGGGCTGCTCAGGGCAGGTACGTACCCTGCACCTCGCCCAGGAGAGCTGTTCCCTTAAAGTAAAACCCGATCCGAGTCAGCATGTTTCCAAGAGCAGATGATCTTTTTTGAAGAGGTGGACTTGAGCAGCACAGAGCTCTCGACAAACACAACTGGGGAACCTGCCCTACTCCCAGCTAGTCCTAACCTGACACCTGCACTGCCTGCAAGCTGCTGTTTGAGATGGGTTTCAGAAGAGCCAAGCGTTTCACTATATGACTGATGGGTAAAGCTCAAGGCTGTTGTCAGCAGTATCTCCACGCCGTGAGCTGGAGGAGAGCAAGAGACACAACTCAACACAGCTCTGCTTATCCAGAGCTCCCCAGCTGGCAGGGAGAAGTTTGTGAACTAAACATAAAATCTGAGAGCAAATCTGCTTTTACAGATCTCATCATAGTGCCATAGGGCAGGCAGAAAGCCATGCTGGAACACCACTCCGACCTTTACAAACTTGATTTTTCCCCCCCAACCTCCCGCTCTCTGGTCCCAGCAGCTGCAGCCGGAGCGGGACATTCATCATCGTTTACCATCAGGACTGCAGGAGGGGATGGGGGGACGGGGGCGGGGGCGGGCATCGAAAGGGCACCGTGATTAGGCAGCCATGTTTGGCACTCATAGTCCCATCTCCGCTTCCCATTTGTCATTGCAGAAATAATAAGAAAGCAAAGCCAGCTGTAACGATCCAGCCTCTTCCTAAAAATACGCATCATTAACAGCGGCTTTATTGCTGCTGGTTTAAAGGCAAGCCAGCAGGGCCTCTGCTTTCCCAAGCTTCCCGAGGATACGTCAGATAAATGTGTGGAGGGGACGCATTGCAGTGAGTCTCTACCCTGAAGCACAGAGCCCACCACGGCACCCGTGGAGAAGGATCCCACCAGGACCCTGGCTGCGGGCTGCCGGAGAGCACAGTGATAAATGTCTGCTCCTCCGAACGGGGGAGGTTAATTACTGTGATCAAAAATATCCAGAGGGAAAAAATGTTACACCAGATATTACCAATTAACCCAGAAATCTAAACATCACAATTGCTGCAATTAATAGGATCCTACATTTGCGCTAATTACCAGTCTGCACGAGAAGCGGCTGTGCCAGGAGGGAGGGAGGGTGCCTGCAGACCCGCCGGAGCGGCTGATCCCAGCCCCAACTGGGGATGATTACGGGGGGGGGTCCCCATCTAGAGTCGTGCCAAAATGGAAGTGGCAGGGGGTGACTGGAGGGCTCGAGGGTCCTCGAGGAGGTGACTGCCTTCAAAGCTACGCCAGGGCGCTCAGGGCCTTGTACATAGCTCGTTAAACCGCCAGCAAGCCAAACCCGCTCGCAGTGGCATACTGCGTGTCCCCAGACCTGCAATCGCACAGGCTTTAAACTGGGAAAAGAGTTGATCCTGTACCCAGGCTCCCCCCCGGCATGATCCTCCCCAGTTATGGTGGGCTGCAGACCACACCACGACCATGCCAAGGGTGTCACTGTATGCCAGGAGGATCCTGGGGAAAGCGCGGTGCATGGAGGACACCGCATCTACTCCACATCTCCGGTGGCCAGCGTGGAAGTTACCCCAACTCCTTGTTTTAGGAATGTTGAAAGCACAGAAATATTGAGTAAGGCTGGGTAAAACAAAAACCCAGTGCCTTTTCCTTCCCACCCTACGAGCCCATTTCAGACACAGCCCCATCACATCCCCATCAGAAAGCAGAGCCGCCTCTCCTCTTGCCGGCAGGTTTAAGCAGGAGGGAGGATCCTGCTTCCTCACTGGCACTTTTATAACGTTTTAGCTCATTCAGAAAGAAGTTCCTCCAGACAGAGCAAACGCTCCCACTAACAGCCGCTTTGCTCTTTAAGTAACCTGTTGGTCCTTACTCCCAGCATGCAAATTCAGCTATCGAGGGCAAGGCGATGCAATATAATGGATATGATGTCAAGAAAAATTAAATCAAATGTCAGGATAAAATTCCAGGGGGGAACATACTTTTATGATTCATAATGCCAACCAATTATCCCCGTGACAGGCCGAACGGCAGTATTTTATCAAGCCCAGCAGCCTGGAAAGGGAGTTGTGCAAATCGGCTCATAAAAAGATCCTTTAACAAACTCGGTGGACGTTGTAATGATCACTAACACACACTTCATTTTTCAGCCCCAAATGACAAAAAAAAGAAACCCCAGCTCTCAGCGTGTGCCAGAGCTGATGTATTCCCAAGAAAAAGCACCTCTGCCGGGTAAAAGCTCCAGGTGCTTTGCTCTCCCCTCTGCCCCATCCGCTCCGGTGCTTGAAATCTCTCCCTTCTCCCACCAGCATGGGCAGGGCTCAGCCATCCATCCTAAAAACACTATGGATCTTTTCATTTTCAACTGCTGACGTGCTTCAGCGCTACTTGCTGTGGGCACCGAGACGTAAAACCGAGGTTACATCTCCATTAGAAATACGAAGTAATTGAACATCTCAACCAGGTACGAAACATTGCCCTTGGTGGTGACTGCCCCCCAAAATTACATCAGCTGATGTGATGCAGTGGGGGATCAGCCAGGCACTACGGCCAGAAGCAGCAGCAGGCAAAGAAGCACTAATACAGTCTATCGAGGCCGAATGTGTTTTGTTTATACCCAACATTTACCCCTGGTGTCTCATCAGGTGGTGGCAGGAGGTGTCAGCCTGATGGGAAACCACCGCACTGAGACCAACGCAGGAGATCGCAGCATAAAACGCATGCAGCCTCCAGGTCAGGCTGCAATGCAGGATGCCCTCAAAAAACCCTCTAGATACCAAGGTTTGATGTACAAAATACAGCATTCAGTGCAAAACAGCATGCAGGGAGTCAAGCCATTAAAACCCAACAAAAATGTCAGCATAATTTTTAATCCCTGGCACAACCACACTGAAAAGCAAAGGAAAAACCTCAGGAAGGAAAAAGCTTCCTGCACTGGAAGTATTTGTCTTGCATAGAAGTGTTTGCAAGATCACTGCTCGAAGTGTAACCACATGAACTTGTTATTTTGTAGGACCTACAAAGCACTTCATACTTCAATGTCCTGAAGCGCAGAAAGGAAGGAGGCAGTGACATCTCTGCCAGTAAAGATGGATGAACAATCGCTACATAAACTAAGGCAGATTAACAAAACACCCAGCCCTGCAGCCCAGTGCTACCTCTGTCCAACAGAAGGAAAAGCCTGAGGTGAAAAACAGCAGAATTTTTCTGGCTCAGAAAAAGGGTCTTTGGACCAAGAGGAGGAAAGACAAATTCCACATATTAAACCAAACCACTAGGACTCTGGCACTCTCACCAGCTGCTCTTCCCAAAATGTGGGGGCTTCCCTCCCTCCCCCGAAAAAAAACCCAGAGGTGTGCTCAGGACCCCCCTCTGTGCCAGGGCAGGGAACCAGTGACCGCCACGGGGGCTCGGAGCTCTGCCTGCACCCAGGAGCCCTTCCCGGCCAGGTTGGAGATGCACGGGCAGACGGAGACAGGTGGACCTTTGCCTGGCTCTTGTTTGCCTTACGTGGACCTTTTCCAAGTGAGGTTAAATATTTGCATCCCGGAGATGCAAAAGAAAAACCAAGCCTCCACCGGCCGGGTCCCCAAGGAAGAGGTTTCTGACACTTTCCATGCCTGCTAATAAAATATAATTCCTGGCTGGTCCAGGATCATTTTGGAGAGGTGTTTAATTGGCGCTTATTGTGGTAGCGCTCCAGCCCCCTGCCAGGATGGGCCAGTTAATGAAGCAGGCAGCAGCTGCTCCTGCTCCGCTTGCAATAACAACAGGGTTGTAGGAGGCAGCACCAAGCCACCAGCTCATCGGCCATCGCCGCCTGCACACGCGGACACCCACCCAGCTCGCCCGCTGCTCCCAGGCAGTCACAGGGCTTCCAGCGAAGGCATTTTTTTTCCCGTTTGTTCCCAGCCCATGCCAAAACATGGCTGTGCTTCCCTCGCGAAGGCCATGCAGGATGGTAAAGCCGCATCCCCGGGAGCCCACGCTGTCTGCTCCCGGCTCGGGGCTCGCTGGAGCAGAAGCAGAGCCCAGATGGCACAGGGTGCCCTTCCCACCGCTGCTCCGCCTGACAGGGCCAGGAGCATCCCTCCTGCTTCGCAGGGTGACTTCCACCCAGACTGTTCCTCTAGGAGAAGTAAAAGCAAAGACACCGCAGCAAGGTACGGAGAGGTAAGAGAGTTATCACCTCTCTGACAAAACAGGGGCAAGGTAGTTGTGCTTTCAAAGCCCCGTTCCACACGGGGACAGGCACCCCCATGGCATAAGCCAGTTTTCTCAGCAGGTTTTACCACCATACCCCAAGCCTTTTGGCCATCTACAGACCTCCAGAAGTGCTCCCATCATCACAACCCTAGTGAGATGGACCTGGTTATCCTTCGCACCCTCCTCCCAAACATGCATCCCCCCCATCCCAAAGGCCGGCTGGCCCCGAGGGTCACCCACAGCCACCACGCAGGAGCCCCAGCATCCCCCGGCTGCAGCTGGGCCGGGCAGCAAAGGAGCCCCAGAGGACCCTGTGCAGGCAGGTTGAATAGGGCTGTTGACTGCTGTCCCTCTGCCACATGACACAGCATCCGAATGGCCTTAAAATAAACTTCCCCTCCTTTCTTATGCATGGGTAAGCTTCCTCCCGAAAGCGCGTGTGCCTCTGCATGCACGTGTGCGTACACACACACGCTCGCTCCCCACTGCGCCGGCACCATAGGCAGCAGCGCACTCATTATGTTTTAAATAAAGCATTTTTAAAATCTCTCAGAATTTAGCAACAATTGCCATGGATACCAATCACTGAAATCCCTCTGTTACTATGGCAACACCTTTCCCATCCTGCCTATTTATCCTGGAACTGACACACCATTTATCGCGAGTGATAGGAAGAGAATTTGAAAGCAACCTTCCCTAAGTGCATGGAAGCATAAAAATCCTCCGTGAGGAAATAACTATTAATAGAGATAAAACAGCTACAGCACGTATTAGCCCCAGACCGATGGCACACGGGGCACGTTTTGTGCCTGCACATCACTGCTAAACACTGAGGACAACACGAGCAAAACACACCCTCCAGCAAAAGGGAAGGCAGGCAGGGTCAGTAAGGCTCAGTAATGGAAAACACAAACACACTCAATTTTTTTTTTTTTTTGCACGTTTAACACGCAAATAATTAAAACAAGAGCCTGTAAGAGCGAGACTTTGTGATGCAAAGGGACCGGGGTAACCACGCTGCTGCGGTGGCACAAGGATGCTGTAGCAAACGCTGCTCGCAGCCTCCTGGAAAGCTGGCAGGCGATGCTCAGGGCTTGCAGCAAGTCCTCGCTGGGTCTGGTAGCACCAGAGTATGAAATTACCTTCTCACTCCAGCGAAGGGGCTTCCAGGGGAGCGGAGCCGGCAATCCAGCCAGGTGAACCATACATAAATGTCTCACGCTAGGTACTTATGGTAGCCGCCAGGGTAATATTCGCGAGGCCCAAGATCTCTGTGGTGTTTACTTTCACAATATACCTGACAGGTCAGCACAGTCTATTATTCCCCGCATCTCTGAGGGTCAAACTCAGCAGAGCCAGAGCCTGCCGGTGAATTGTTTTAACTCAACCTATTGCCCCAAAGCACACAAGAGCCGAACGTGTTAAGCACAAAGACACTCCTGCAGTCGAGCTACAAGCACTCACATGCAAGAGCCTCCGGGCTCTTACGCACCAGCAATCAGCCCGTTTGCAGCAGAGACTGGAACAAAGCCTCTCCCCTGCGTTCCTGATCCCGTGCCAGAAAGCCGAGCACGCTGCGTGTCAGAAACGCTCAGCGACTGGCTGAAGAAAGGAGAACAAGCCTTGCGGAAGGAATCCCACCACCACCACAGCCCTTCTTCCTACACCCTTCATGAAACAGAGGGGAAAAAAAAGGCTCCAAGCCCCTGGGAGGGAGATCCTTCCCAATGTCAGTCCTCCTGTGACCCTCCTGTCCTACAGCTTAAGGGACAGTGATGCTGACCGGGAGGAAGGACAGCAAAAGTGACGCAAGTCCAGGTTTGTGGGCAAGACAAGGGCTCCATCCCCGATTTCATTTCCCAGGCTATGTTACCATTAAGACCGTGTAATTCATCCTAAAGAGCTTCATGATCGAAGGGGCAAGACATAGCTACGGGAAGCAGGACCCCAACCATTCCTTTGGGAAGGATGGAGGCACAGCCTGCCACAGCTAACCACCCTGAGGACACACTTACTTGTTCTGCAGGGTGACAGCAACATGCCGGTTCCATCCTTTGGTTTTCATCAATGGCAGGCACTGAGTTTTGGGGAGAGCAGCTTCTTATTTTTCTCGTGCCTCTGATAAAAGCATCATGATCTAGACTGAGTCCAGCCAGTGACCTGTGCCTGGGAAGAGCAATTTGAGTAAGAGAGTCTACTGCTTTTCCACATTATGCAGAAATGCATCTCTGCAATGGAAGTCACCGCTCAAAGCCTTTTGATTGATTCAACTGAATTTTAGGAGCAGATTGTCCAGACGCTGATATTACTATGCAGATCTAGGCCTGGGAAATGGACCAAAGCTAATAGAAATTCAGCATAGCCACTGATGATTTGTACAATTATGAGCTGCTATGAATCAAAAGGTTAACTTTCAGACAGATCCTTGTGGGAGAACCCTTAGAGATTGATTTCAAATTTCATACAGTATTTAGTCAAATCTCTTTATTAGGGGACAACAGCAGTTGCCGAATCACAGAAACAAGAAGGCTGAAGGCTACACAGAGGTTAGTGCAGGACACCTAGAGCAATCCAGAGTAGATGCTCTGGAAGCACTGCATTTCCTGGAGCTCGTGAACCATGAGGAATGTGAATTGACAACGGCCGTTCATTACAATAATGCAAGTCACTGCAAACATCTGTGATTAACAAGAGGACTCCAGGAGACTGAAGGAAGGGGAGCAGATCGCACACGGACACAACACACCGACTGCCGCAGTGGAGATGGGTGAACATCAAAACTCGGATCTTGACACTGTTGGGGGAAAGATTTGCAAAGCACAGAGCTTGCACGGCTGAGAAGTGCCGGGGAGGTTTGCTGTTTGCACAAAAGCCTACACAAAGAATATCCCAATTAAAGCAGCTTTCTGCTATGCTAAATTAGGACAGTGCTACAAGTACGATCAGCTGCTGTCAAAGGATGCCAGAAGCATTGGGAAAGCAGCAGGAGGATGTGCCCATGTGCAGGTCTGTATCCAAAGCACAGGCTCCCAAGGAGACACTGATTCCCCCAGGAAGGCCAGGGTGGCCAAATAGGTACAGACCAAGCCAGGATTGCTGCTGTCAGGCAGGACCTGAGGTCAGACTTATCTGAAACAGTGAGTGCAATCAATCTCGACTAGCCAGCCTTCGACCTGCTCTCCATACCTGCAGCCCAGGCACCAGGAAGGACAAAGCCATTTCCTTCCTTCGAGAGGACACTCACCCGCTCTACAAATACTAAACCTTAAGCGCATAAAATAAAATGAGATCAAGCAGTTTGAAAAAGCCACCACTTACATATTATTTCTCTCTCCTGTTTCTTACGCAGCACTTTATATCCCTTCAGCTATCATTCATAGTTGTAAATATACAAGGGACTTTCATGGATCTATAAAATTAAAGATTGCGGCCAGAAAAAACAATCATAAACTAAGCTCAGGCATAGGACTATTCCAGCATAAGAATCCAAAGATCTGTCCTCCATTAGGAGCAAACATGCATGTAGTCAAGAAAAAAGTGAGTCGTCAAGATGATGCACACTAAAAATGTAGCAGCCCCTCCAATACCTGGAGGCGTTCATTGGGAGAGCGGGGTTTTTTTCAAATCAAACGTTTTGATCTATGAATTGTTATGCTCAGTCTTACTCCATGGGGGAAACGGGAAGCAATCAGCATATTAAGAAGCCTTTGAAGGTATCTTTCCCAACTATTACAAAAGAAAAAAGGGAAGAAAATAGATACACGTTTGAGCCTCAGGCTCCAGCTCAAGGCAAAGGAAGACTTCAGAGACTCGAAGCACAAGCGCCATGCAACGGGCTCAAGGGTGATCCCAAGCAATGGGACTAGCATGTGAAGCCTTAAAAAACACAACCAGGTGCAATACACAGGGACATGAAACAAGAACTGCTACCCTGAAAATGGAACCTGATTTGCACCAGCTCTGCCAAGAGAGACATGCTGGAAAAATGTTTTCTTTGGAAACAGCAAATAGGTTGATTGAAGGACACCTTCATTTTACCTGACCCATTCAGCTCTTCTCGTTACAGGATCAGAAGAGCAGTACAATGTATACGTCTTGCTGTGTAACAGGAGGCATGTTTCAGAATTCACCTAACCTAAACACTAACTGCATTGGAGTTTGTACTGAAGAAAGGTCAGCCAAAGTTTCAAGCTTTTACGGAGATAAACTTGTCCTTGAGTAATATCTGATCATCTAGGTTTGTATAAACACTGAGAGTGCTGCGAGAATAAATTCTATTCATACTTGCCTACACAGGGCAAGCAAAAATGCAACACAGCAGCCTGGGAGAAAGCAGGAGGTGCTGTAAGTGTCCCCACATCCCTACCGCTTTCAATCTTTGTCAAAGTTCTCAGATTGGACCAGTCCCCCTCCCTCCCCAACCCTGAAACAGCTTATAAAACCATTGCTATACAGAGAGATGGATGCAAACTGCTAGACACGTTCATAAAAAACAACAAAAAAATCTTACTCTGCAGGATAATCACCTTAAAACCAAGCTGCTCTATATAGCCTCTGTCCTCATTTGAATTCGGCTTGTACGTGAATCTGCAGAGGCCTCAACCACAGGGCTTTGCCTCCTTCCCAGCATTTCAGTAGATTATCTCTATGCTTTGCCATCGCCTTGAGATTAAGCTTGTTTTACTACAAATTCAGCTGATATTTGCTCTGTGTGCAACCGGCACTGCTCATGTCGTCTGTGTTACAACATACAGCATTTATTTCCTAAAAACCTGCAGGATGGCTCAGTTGCATTTTTACCACTCAGCCCCAAAACCAGGATCAAGGGGAGACCTAATGCTTAGCGGAACCTTTCCTTGAATTAAAACCCCTTCATATGTTAGTGAAGCCACTAAGGCTGCCTAGTTCCTGGGAATCAATAACAGCAATGACATGCCTAATGGAACACTCCCAACAGCTTTAAGAAAGAAAAAGCAGTATTAGTGGACCTACAATTAGACTGATACGCAATACTTAGGGGCACATGTACGCTCTTCTGCTCCTGCCTAGAGAACAGGTAGGACATTACATTTTTGGAAGTGTCTAGCTCCAAGTGCTACAGAGAGTCAGAAATTGTGATAGCTTTTGAAGTATGGTAGCAGCAGCTGGCAGAAAGGAGCCTGGGGTACAATACAGCTCCTTTTCAAAACACCAGTCCCTCTTTTGAGTCACTGCATGGTGCTGGCATAAAAGGATCTCAGGAAACAGCACAGCTCCAAAGACAAATGGTGCAAGAGATGAAAGATCTGGAAGGAAGGAGCAGCAGGAGCAAGAGCAACAGCTTCTTTCTCTCTCACCCCAGAAGAACTGGTTGCAGCTGAGTGTGATGTGGACAGAGAAAGAACAGGATTGTCCTTCCTTTCCCCTAGTTAAAACTGATTGATAATACACTAATAGCAGAAAGATGCAGGCCAATCCCCACTCCATCCCAATTTTGAGCATGTTCCACACCATGTCCAAAATCCAGGAAAAAAAGTGATGAAGGTCAATTATCTGGAGGTAGAACAGGAAAGGGAAAGCAGGAGGCAGGAGGGACACCTGACCATTGCAGGAGCGCAAGGGCAAGACTCCCAGGACAAGTGCCATGGAGGGCTAACTGGAGAGGCAGTACCTGGACAGCACGGAAAACCTCCCACAGGGCAGCCAGCTGGCAGCAGATGGTAGGAACACAAAGATAAAAGCTCGTATACATCATACTTAAGAGTTTTGCTCCACTGGCTCTCAGGAAGGACAGCTGCTCTCTTCAACAGCATCTCATCCCATGGGGGACTCAGCAGTACAATTCGGAAACACTACGAACTAGACTTGAAGATTAGTGTCCATACAACACCATCTTTTTTGACCGCAAGCTGGAAAACAGAGTAACTGACAAACCATCTTAAGAAAATTATTTTTATTTCTTTTTTTTTAATTTCTTTTTTTTCCCTTTTTTTGAAGTTCTGAGGTTTACAGATATGCTTTTATTTCCGATAATATAGCTTCGCAGCAATAAAAATCACAATGCAGCTAGCAGAGCAGCTGAACTAAGACCCATAAATACCAGCACAGAAAACAATGGACAACCACCAACATTTCTATACACGAACTATTATTTTAATGTCACATTTTGACAATTGTAAATGGTCTACAGAATGTATGTGGGCAAAAGGCAATAAGTGAGTCTTTTGAAACACTAGATGTATAATAAACAGCGCATTATCAACATTTACATGATTCACATCAAATTGATGACATCCTAAATGTATTCCTTTTAAAGGATAGAAATTTTTCAATAAAATATTACATTTCATTTAATACTCTGGTACAATACTTCATACATTGCAGGAAAAAAATAAATGCAAGGTCTACTCCACCTAATAAGAGGATCCTTTTTCATTAGTCTTTAGTACTGTAATAAAAAAAATCACAATAATGTCATAAATAAACAGGCTTGAAATTATTAATTACGTTTCACTATTTAAAAGGGAGAAATTAAAAATTAATTTGAAATAATGAAGTTATGGGTAGAAAATCAAAACCTGACAACACATCCTAGTACCAGCTGTGATTTTTCTCATCCCTACAACAAAAAAAAGGAAACAGGTTTTATAATTTCGTTAGCCATATCCTAGTTAATCATGTTTCAAACACATACCTTAAGAGGAAAAAGTAAAGTTTGGTCAGGATTAATAGAACCAATCAGTCCTAACAACAGTTAGCTGAAATTAAAGTGTATGCTATAAAACATTCAGTAAATGAAGTCTGCAGCAAATTCATGCTGGCATAAATTATTGTGCCTTAGGAGTTGGGTTAAAGTTTCCCTTGTGGTATAAAGTCTTCTACAACAGAACACCTCAGAACTACATCCCTTTTCCATTCCATTGATATAGCAAAAGCTTGTAAACCAATGCTTTAAATTTATTCTTTAAAAACTCACTAAAATACATGAAACCCACATTCACTTATCTCCCCTGAACCAAAGGACATTTCTCTTTCTTGCTTCATCTGTCATAATCCCCAGCCATTGTTTAAAATAATTTAAAAAATGCTTTAAGACTCATCCCTCTCTTCCCAGTGCATGAAAGGCAGACAGATTTTATTTTGCAAGGTCCCCTTTGGTATTCAGCAGGGCCTAGCACTTCTGTTAAGAGAGGAGTATCTATTCACAATCTTTCAGATTCTGTTCCCCCCTCATTGACATTCCACCACCATATGCTCCCCAGGATTAATACACATTCTGTAGTAAGAATTCCCTGGTTCCAAGGGGGGGGGAGGGGGAATCCTACAGCGGCATGTTCTAAACAGCTAAAATGAGGTCGTAAGAGGCAACTTCATGTTGGCCATGTAACTGCTGCTTATACAGGTCAATCTTTTAAGACACATCACATTAACTGAGTTCATAACTGTTCAGATTCATTCAGGATCCTTCTCTCATTTCTCCTGACTTTTCAGTTTGGCGCAGAATAGCTCCAAACCTGAACACGCATTCCACCTTGCTATAACATATGAAGTGTAGAATTTGTCTAACTTTGCACAAAGTTTTAGACAAATATTTAATTGCCATCAATTGCTCTATACAAATACCAACACTTATAACTGATCCCTGTTCAGCAGGATGAAGCTGTAAATAGGGACAGGAGAGGAAGCAGGTGATGCAGAATAGGTATCTTGCTACCAAAGAAATAGATTTCTCTCTCATCATAACTAGAAATTTTAGGTCTAGAAAGGGCACAAGTATTTATGACTAGAGTGTAAGGCTATGACATTAAAACATGTATTATGGTATGCTGGTGACAGGAGTTCCCAAAAAAACCCAAAGCCTCAAAAGACAAGAAGGACAACAGGCAAAGTAACAAAAGTCTGCTTAACATTAAAGAAGCACCTTCATTCAGTACAAAGTGTTCAAATATTTGATTTTGCAAAGCACTCTCAGGAAAAGGTAATGTAATCTCCCACTTAACCTTTCACAAAGCTGCATTAATTACATTCCAGGCTTTAGCATAATTTCACTAGTAAGGCCAATAACACAATTCCATTGGCCCTGCACCCTTGCATACAGCAATTTAATGCAGTGTTCACCATCTGCACCTGCTGTATGAAAATGGCAATAATTCCTTAACACCACTTAAGTCACAGAACTTCCCCAGAAACACAGGGAAAGACATTGCTAAGACACCACCGGTACCCACTCCTAGGGACCGATTCTGCCATTAATGCACACAAGCAGCTGCTAACGGCTTCAAAGGGAGCATCTGGTCCAGATAATTGGACAGAGCAAACAAAGTGAAGAAACCCAGTTAACTGGCAGCTTAACAGCAGTTCTTCGTTCTAGAGTCTCTAGAAGAGGACTTTGTCTCATTCACAACAATCAGAAGTGGTTTCAGGTGGATGTAATTTTTTTAATCAAATAGGGACAGCAAATTCAATGCAGCTCTGAAAGGCACTTCAGGTAGAATGGTAATAAACTCCTGCCTGATGAAACGAACCAGAACAAGCCTGCTGGCCTTGCTGCCCGTGCTGCCCTTTTCAACTAAGGCAATTTTAGTGGATAGCTAGCTTCCATGCACTGCTTTCCCCACACAACTTTAATTTAGCTACTTTACACTAGCATAAGGCCTTACTAAAAAATGAGAAGGCTCAACAGCTTCCACCTCCCCAACAGAAAGGGAAGAGGGTTACCTTATACTAAGGTAACAGCCTGCACAGTGGGTTACTTGTTTCACTGCTTTTAATATGCTGTCAAGGTGTCATCATGCAACTTTTTAAAATACCTTAACTCTACAAGTTCAATCTCTTGCTTAATAGACGAACACAGACAAATTAACACAGACAGTGTCCTCACAAACAGCTAGGCAGTGTCCTCACAAACAGCTAGGCCACTGTGCCTATTGAGAGATACAGTAAATTTCTATTTTGGGTAGAGATCATGTAAAAGAAATCTTGTTTGAAGTAAAGGCTACCTTGCATAATCACTCAAAAATAGCCTATCCAGCCACTCAGCTAAGTCGTAATCAAAGCCATCAGTTATCACAAAAAGCACCTTCATATCAATAACTGCTCACCCCTATGAAACTCAGTCTGAGTTTGAAATGTATCAGGACTAATTTTATCATGTAGCTGATTCTATTCATGCTGGTGATCCACTGTTTTCAAACAATCAAGTATTGTTCCCATCAGTATTTTACATTAGTGTAACGGATTTATCCACATCATTGCTCTCCCACCACCCCCTGCCCCCACCCCCCCAAAATCCCACAACTGCTCAAATAAGGAAAAAACCCCAACTAATAGGCATACTGCAAAACAAAAATACTATTTAAAAAACAAATGGTTGACAGTCCAACAGTTTGCGGGATTCAAAACTGACTCTACAAAGTAGTTGTCTACACTGTAGAAAGGATTTCCTTTTATTTGGAAAATGAGCAATTGTAAATCAGGTATTGGAGAGAAGAGATATAAACAATCTTTAGATGGTCTTAAGTTTTGCCTACTGTTGAAGGATTAAAACCGTAAATGAAAAGGTACCAAGCCTTCAGGGTTCACATTCATGTGAAGCTTCTTCCATCTCTTTCTTGACCTTCTTAAAAACCATATTCATTTCTGGGAAAGGAAGGGAGAAGAAAATAAAAAGTTATTTAGGAAAAAAAAAAAAAGCAGTTATTTCTTACTCTGACATTATACAGTTTTGATTCAAGAAAGCCTTAAACTCAACCAAAAGTCTCAAACCTTGCTTATAAACTTTGGTTTATAAACTTATAAAGCATGGTACTTTGGCAGTAGAAGATGAGATTGTGTATAAACTTGGAAAGGTCCCTAGACTAAATGGATGACACATACTTACAGTTACCAAACAGAAAAGGGAAAAGAGGATTTCTGAGGTCTTTAAAAACACAGGGGGAAAGATGACAAAAGGCTTTAGATTAGAATCCAAAAGAAGTTAATGACTAAAGACACATTAAATTCAAAGGTATTCCTTTGCTGTATTCACAGCCCATTAACCAAAGTATCAGATAAACTTATCAGCTAATAACCTCTCTCTCTCTCTCTCTCTCTCTCCAGTTGCCCGACTGCGAGAAAAAAATTGTAACAGGTATTTAAAATATAACAAAGAGAAACTACAGATTTCTCTCCCAGCAAAAGCAAGGATTTAATTTTTACTAGTAAGACAACAATACTACATGAACTGCTCACACCACACAGGCACAACAGCGGTAACTTTGCTCATCACATCTTTTATGAGGCTGAGCATGAGATTAAGTGTTCTTTGAATCTCTTTAGATGCACAGAAAGCCTTATCATCAACCAGGAGCAAAGATCACTTTAAAAAGACGTGGAAAGTTCAGGCTGTAATTGCCACTCATCTTTTGCTAGCATGCAGAATTTCAGTCTCCTGAATAATAAAAGACTTCCAACTTAGGTCACTGGTGTGTCAGGACATGAGAACAAAGCCCTAACTACCAAGCTAATATTCCATGTTGTTTTGAAAGGGTAGACATACATGCAACTCAATCACAATTAGCTTCTGGAATTTAAACACCCTAAGGGGGATAGATTACACACATTTTGGGCATTACAAAGTCCTTCCTATAGTTCTTCTCATAGTTTGGTTTTGTGTATTTTCTCCAAACACCACGACTCCAGGCTGGATACACACACTCGCTCCTGAACATACACACCTGCCTTTGCATGGAAGTCTCTGTACATCTTCTCATCTGAAACTTTTCTGCTGTTGCATCAGCCCCACATTTTCATATACTCTAGCACTATCTTCTCTCATTCTGAA